>JAOBYE010718212.1:0-10709 GCA_025403585.1 Parazoanthus swiftii
CCCCCCCCCCCCCCCCCCCCCCCCCCCCCCCCCCCCCCCCCCCCCCCCCCCCCCCCCCCCCCCCCCCCCCCCGAGGCTGCACCTTCAGCTTCCACTGAAACGAGACTTGAGGCGGCTGCATGCATGACAAAAGACAAAGTGCAAATGTATTGTACTTATTGAAATATAAATTTTTAAAAAAAAAATAAAAATGATAAAACTACGGACATTAAACAACAGTCATTGCATATAACATTTTTAAGTAAGAAACGAACGTTCGTGAATCGATAGTTTCTCTAACTCCAATACTAAGCTTCAACAATCTATCAACGTTATGTCGGTGGGAGGTGTCGGGAAGGGAGTGGGGATCAGTCATTTTACCAAAAGTTTTGGTCAAATTCGACTCCCTGGAGATGACAAGTTCGGTCAAAAATGACAAAAAGTGTTATACATTTACTGTACTTTAGTGCTTGTATACCTAGCTTAGAAATTGTATTTTTCATGGGTGGGTCTAATAAAGATTCATCTATGCACTTGCGCGTTTGAACGAGTTTATTGTAGCTCCAAGGCGTTGGCTATAAATAGACGTTTGTCACTGTTTATAAATAATACTGAGGTGCACAATATTATTGGCAAACAAACACTTTTTCAAATATAAGATCGCGGTGTGTGAGGTCTATAGTTAACTACTCGGTTTATACTCTGCTTGCTATTCAATGTATGTGTTCTTTAAGAGCAAGAAGAATGACAGTATATGATCCGCCCCTAATTAAGTAGGAGGGCTTTAGCAGGTTTACATATTCATTGAATATTTTTTCAATGTGATCAAAATAAGAAGGGTACACTACCAAAATGAACCAAAACGAACTTTCTAAAAATATCACCCTTATTGAAAAATTAACTCTAGATTCCAGACCGAAAAAGGGCCGATAACTGCCTTGCTGTCAGTAGCTACTTTGATGGTCAAACGCGCAGTCCTCTCCAACACTTTTCGCTTTTAAATTTTACTCGCTTGTCAGTCTCGATGAGATTTGAGTTTCTCAGACCGTTTCAACGCAGTATGTAACTGTAAAGCCCGCCGCAGACCTTTGCAATAGTATGCAATTTTCGACGCATGCAATCAAAGTTGCATGAAACCACGTAAATTTAATTTTCGATGCCAAGAGCCGCACAGCAATACGAAAACCAGCGATATCGATCACTTGAGAGTCGATATGGCGGTTGTAAACTTACATTGCCGCCATCTTTGTTTCCAAACTCGATGTGATGTGCTTCCGAGCTGGTCTCTCATTGGTAGTTTGGATAATTTAGTCGTATGTTGTTGCACATTCACCGCACACCTTCGCGAGAAGAATCCCTTGCCTTCGACGAACTGCGACAACGTGTGAAAAAATTAATGTCAAAAATGCTTGATCCATGCAGCTCTTGTTGCATGCGTTTGAAATTGCGTCGCAGGTGCAATCAAAGGTGCGATTTGATGCAATTTTGATTGCATGCGTCGAAAATTGCATGCTATCCCAAAGGTCTGCGGCGGGCCCAAGAAGGCCAGCCGGATAAGAACTAGCTTTATTCTGGATATAGTCTGCACTCATCAAATTCCGCTAAACTAAAATTTATTTACATGAAAACTAAACTTACACTTAGTCTCGATCCCAGTCTGTTAGTTCAACTTGCCTGGTCGCTAAGCTTCTCATTCAAATGACGGACGCTGAAGCCAGACTCATTAGCGCGCCGAGTCCGACCGCGCCGCCAAACAGCTTGACTGGGAACGAGGCTAACTTCTGGCTATCTTATTTTATTTATTTAACGAATTTGCCTTTTATTTCAGCAACATAATAGTTGTCTGTGCAGCTTCAACTTACACATAAAATAGGTTCTTCATAGCAGATGCTCAAAACTGTGACATGCTTTCCCCAAGAAAAACCCAAGATCAAAACACACCTTTTTATATGACGTTGTTATTAATTCATGAGTATTGTTTGTTTGGTTTCATATGTAAAATCCAGTAAGGCCAGACATTTTATATTTTATGTTCTACGGGCGCGCCGAAATGCCTTTTCGCGAAAAAAATAAGAATAAATTTAATCAACATGTGTTTTCCCCGATAAAATTAATAAGATGCAAATTTTAGAAACTGCTAATGTTTTGAAATATTATTTTCTTTTCTAAACGTTTCAAGTCGAGATTTGTGTGGAAAAGTGACTCGTACGTGGATTTTGTGTCTTTAACACGCACTTAGGACCTGTTTATATGAGCCCGGTGAACCAGGCCAGCCCGTTTCTCATGTAAACGCAACAACATTTTTATTAACAAAATAGGAATGAGGTGGGATCTCGCCTCAACGGGCTTCCCGGCAAACCGGGCTCATAAAAACACGTCCTTAAAGGACGAGTCTGGATGGATGTACATACAGTCAGTATTCTTGGCACGCTTTTATAACATCAAGAGTTATTTGATACATTTTTGTAATCTTCAAAGTCTGGTAATAAGATTCATGCATTTTAGATTTTACGCCTACAAAGTTGTTTTTAATATTGTACTTTGTCATCTTTGACATATTAAACATCAAGTACGAAAATTGTTTACACAAGTATATACCTATTATTCACTATATATCCAGTTTTGCAACTTTTTTTGTGAGATTTTATTTTTATTTTTATTCCGATCCCCGACATTAAATTCTTGAAAAAAAAATTCCGGTAAAACATAAAATATAAAATGTTGTTGTTATATTATTATATGGTTTGTTAATATTAACCACAAGGCTAATTAAGTTCCCGAAGACGTTTTCTTCAATTATAAGCATTCGATAAATAAAAATATAAATAAGTAAATTTAATTAATAGGTGTTGTAAATGCTTAATTATGAGGCTGAGGAAGGTTCAATCAATATAAAGTCTATTCAGTTTCTATGCGAGACAATTTCACAGTCCGCTACAGTGAACTGTGCATAATAAACAATAGCATAGTAACCGACACAGCGTTGTCACCTGGCAGAGGGATTTTGTCAATTGTCTCGGAGTATCACGTATTTACCCTTATACTATTTGTGCGTTACGGTTGCAATTCAAACCTGTGAGGCTGATAAACACAAAGATTTCCGTATAGAAATACAGAAAGCTGCCTTTTCGAGAGCCAAAACAGTTTGAGAAAACATAAAGAAAAAAGGCTTTGAAAATCGAATCACATAAATTGCTTGTTTCAGCTTTTAAAATTTAAAAAATAAATATATTGATACACCCACAATACTTGACAAAATTAAACACGCCCAAATTAACACCTCCACCTTAAGTTAATCTGCTGCTCCTAAAACTACAAAAGACTTGGTCCGTCTACCCAAGGCAGTGCTCTAACGAATAATTCAGACAATTTATTATTAATCATCCTCCGAGCACTATTGTTTTTCACAGTGCTTGGTGACTTTCTCTCATCTAAGAAACAATTCAAAAAAAGTAAAACTGTTGTCCGAATCTCGTCGCGGTTTGTACCCGCTAATGACTGCAGGAACGGATCCAGAAATTTAAGAAAGGGAGGACCGGGACCCTGATTCTGGAAAGAGGGGGCCGGGAAACAGCATTTGGAAGGTAATTTCAGTGGTTTATTTTTAAAATCTTTTGTAAAAATTCTTGATGAAAGAGAGGAGGGGGAGGGGGCCGGGGGGGGTCACGGCCACTCCGACCCCTCCCCTAAAACTTGTAGCATTGCTTCTGGGATCGTTTGGGTAGACGGTTTCAGTCCTAACTACATTTCTTGAGTGAGGACTACATTAACACATAGAACTATACTCAAATTGCTGTTAAGCTCCCACCGTTCTGCCAATAATATATTGTTTATTCGCCTCTCTTCTTTATCTAAGGGACGGACCATTCGATGTTTGAGGGGGGAAGGTTGGACACTTTTTTTTCTGCGTGCAATGTGTACATAACAACTGATAGGGGAAAATGGTAGGAAGCCTCATAAAGACTATTTTATAAAGAGGCTTCCTAGCGGACAGTTGCTCGGTGTTTCAATCAATCAATCAACGTTAAGGTGTCTTACCGCCTGGCTGGGGAAAGCCCTTACTAATATTGGGACACAAAGAATATAGTCATAAATAGCATTGAAAAGAGGAAAAACAAAAACGAAAACATTCAGCAGGGAGGGGGTGGGTGGAGGTAAACACAGTTGAAAGATGATTAGTTTGGCTGACTGGTTATTTAAATAAATACTTTTTAACTTTAAGCAATCCCTAAAAACTTGAGAGACTAGGTGTCTAGGTGATTCGATTAAATCGCGTGAAAGAGAATTCCATATTTTTGGACCCTGAAAAAGTACAGTAAATTGCTTAATGTTTGTTCTACATAGGTGTGACCTGTAGTTTACAAAAGCCCTTGTGTGATACGAGTGAACTTGTTGTTTTGTCAAAAATTGATTGTGAAAGAGTACGTGGAGGAAGAAGCCAGTGATTTATTATGACAAGAATACATGAAGCAGGCAATTGATCTATAGAGAATTAACTTGAGAAAATGTCAAGAACTTTTAAGCTGTTAAAAGAGGAGCAGTACAGAATAACTTCATCCAGTGGACAAATGTCTATCCAACGGATAAAATGTGTTCGTTTTCTGAACAAATTAAGAACGTGCACGATACACATTTTATCCAACAGTGAGTCCACGTCCACAAGGGTTCAAGTCAGCGGTATCCATCAACGGTAACATGCATGCAAGCGAGGCTATCGAAAAACAGATGTCAAGATTTGCCCGTCGGAAGTGTTGGCAAGGGTTGTAAATGCCTTAAATAGACAGCGATAAAATGTGGTTTCAGCTGCCAACACATCTCATAACGTTTTGACTCCGGTCATCTTCATGTCCACGTAGCTAAGATGTCCCCATTGACGCTTGTCCTCGTTTTACTGTTTTTCTCAACAGTCGAAAGAAATTCCGCGGAACGTTCGGTAAGGATTTTCTGACTCGTTGGAGCGAAACGTGTATAAATCAAATTAATTTAATTGTGTTTCTTGTTTAGGTACATCCCTTCGCGAGATCGCTGTCGACGGGAAGGCTGAAGGAAATATCAGAGCTGACAGATTATGATAGATTCCTCAGCACGATTCTCAGGCCGATCAACCGGGTCCGTGTGCCTGGGACAGTTGGCCATCATAAAGTGAAAATGGTAGGTCTTACTCGTTCAAATCGTCTCATTCATTATGAAATTACCGCGTGTTTTAGTTCATAGGAAATAGGTTATTAGTTGTTACGCTTACAGTCATCTTACTTGCCCTCTTCGTTCGCATTGTTAAGTTTCTCTACTTTCTTCAAATATCCTCTTTCGCGGCCAATGAAATAAGTTATGGTATATCAAGAAACTTTTGAGTTAGTGTATTTTGTCCCAAAAAGCGCGCGCCTGGCAGGCGCCAAATTACAGTGGTGTGTTATGTTGACTTTTGGCTAGTTCTTGTTGTCTGAGACATAATCTTTGTTTTCAAACCACTCCGCAACTCGCTACGTTCGTGACAGTGGCTGTAGAACAGTACCAGTTCTGAGAGGTAGGCGAATTGATCAAAATCATTATTGCGTTTGTTCAGATGGTTTTGGTGGTTTTCATGAACATTTGTCAATGTATGAATCATATCTAATCTGTGAAAGTATTAGCGATCAGGTTTCTCTGCGAGTTACATTGTTGGCTTTTCCTTGAACCTCAAATGAGTACTAAGAGACTCGAGTTACATGTATTTATCTTGATCGTTTTACCTTCAACGCACAGCTGTTGGTTGAAGGTGGCATTCAGTTGCGTCGGTGGGAATTTACAATGTCAGTGATTTCATTTAGTTCAATTTTTGTCGAAAATACTTATATTCCGGTGCGCTCTTCCCCGACAATTATGGCGAGTTTGGTTTCCTGATAGCTGATAAGGCGAAATTCAGTTAATTACGGCGCAGCTTGGTACGATATCCTATCACAGATTTGATTCCTTTTTTTCGAACAACGTTAAATCTAGTGGAAAATCTACATTATTTTTCGAAATCAGGAAAGCTGCTTTTAAATCATCTTAAAACATTTTTTATTTCTTAACCTTTTTCAGCAGCCTACAAAAATATAATAAAGGTTTACAAAAGACTGTAGTTTTCAAATGTTCGGTTCAGCGATGATAACTAATCTTTTTCAAATTCATTTGATAAAATCATTTAATTTGTTCTAACAAGATTTGTTCGGATTTTGATGAAAATGTAAAATAGTGGCAACGGGGATTTTCGAGTCAATGAATTTTTGTTATATAAATATAATCCCGCATACAGATTTCAAATTAACAATGTAGATAAACTATATTAGTATGTGAAACAGAAATGAAAAATCAGGAAGCAGGTTTAATATTAATGTTTTAAAATCTATGTTTTGTGTCATTCTATTCCAGCTTTTATGGTGAGATCAAATGGGATTTTCAAGTCAGTGAAGTTTTTTGTATAAAAAAATCCCTCATACAGATTTTAGATAAACTATATTAAGTATGAAAAACCAAAAACAGATTTAATATATAAGTTTATTTTTTGTGTAGTTCTATTTCTAAAATTCTAGATATTTAAATAGTAAAAACCTAAATGTTTTTTTGGCAGGTTTTGGTAATTTCCTGTGTTTTGAGGGATTTATGGCATTTTTTGTAGCACTGAAAGTGAGAAATCAATCAAATCCACCTTCCAAGAAAGAATATAGTGGCAAACAGGATATATCTGTCAGATTTTTTTCGGAATTCACATTAGCAATTTCAATAGCTGAAGAATCTCTCATATAGGATTAACAGCTTGAAAATACTGTTTTGGACTGATCCACCAACAGATATTGAAAAGATAGTTTGGGGCTCTGTAAACAAAATGATTTTGAGAAATACGTATTGGAAACGTGTGGGATGATTACCTTTGAAAAGCCATTACAACAATAAGAAAGGGAAATCACAGTTTTCATCCTTTGAGAAAGAAGATAAATTTTATGTTTTAATTTTGCAAAAAGTTTGTCCTTCTCTTGATACTGTAATGGAATCAGTTCTCCTAATTGAAACTTTGAAAAAAATCATTTATATGTTGAGTATTTTGTTCTATATGCAGTTGTATTGCCCTTGGATTGAAGATTATGCACATTATTATATAAATAATTGTGTAGTAAATTGTGTGGCAGTCTGAAAACTAATTTTTGTAGGTGTTATACTAATCTAAACATTGTGATCAAGAAAAATATAGGCTTTTCATAAATCTGGTGTTGAAACACTTTTTATTTGTATGAAGACAGAATTAGTTTTGAACATTTTGCCTAAGTTTCAGAACAAATCAAATTTGTTTAATGTTAATAAAAATCTTTCCATCAATGTTACTTCTTATTTTGTATTTGTTTTAAAGTATCAAGAACCCTCAAGGAAATGACACCTTTTGTTTAGTTTGAAAGTAGCTTCTTAGTGTGCTCAATTTTTAATTAATATTTACCAGACATAGTCAGCACTTTGTGTTTGAAGTAAAATGTTGTTTAAATATCAAATGAAAAAAGAATTTCAACTTTCAAGGTCCAATTAACCTTTCCAGCTTTTGAAGCCCCGTATCACTCAGTGTTCATGTTTTGTCAACTCCCGATAATGTGAACCCTTGTTCATACATTTATATGTAAGTAAAAACTGTAATTTTGCCCTTGTTATTGAACCCTCAATAACTCGAACCTCCCACTAACTCAAACCAATTTTCATTTAAATCTTACCCTTGATAACTCAAATCACCGCTGCAAATGTCATAAATTGAATTAAAGAATAGTCACAGTTTTATATTATTCATATTCCAGAACAACCATATTGTATAATTACACAAAATAATACTCCTTCTTTACATGAAAATAGCACTGGGATAACGAAAACAATTTAATGTGTTGAAAATGGTGTCTGCAGGAAGCATGTGATCATCAGAGAATGAAACAGCAACTGTAAAAATCCCCTGTTGAAGGTCAAATTGTGTGTTTGTCCACATACAAAAAGGACTATTGTTATGCAAATTGCCTTTGGAAACTTATCGTGTAAGCGCCCACGCTTGAGTAAGTGCCCATCCCCAAACTTTCGCCAGATTTGTTGCACACAGGGGGTGGGCGCTTACTTGGTCAAATACAGTAATATACCCCACAAATAGATGATCATCTTAAAAATATTGCTGCAGTAAATACTATAGCTACATTGTTATTTTCAAAGTCTTGTTTTTAAAATTCTGTGTATAATTTTATCAGTTTGTCTGTAGCAATATACCTGTGTTTCTGTTTGACTTCCTGTATAACTATCAAAATATTTACTTCATCTCTAAAATGATTCAAGAAATGAAATTGATCAGTTCACTAGAGCCCATCTAGAATGCTTTAACACATGCTATACTCGGCCTTACAAATGCCAAAATTACCCACAATACTCTGCTGCCAGTTGGAACCCAGCCTCTGCTGGTTTTGTGCCAAAGAGATATCAATTTCTGTATAATTTGTTTGTTATATTCACTCAGTCACCAGAAATAACTTGTTTGAGCAACTACAGCACCTCTTTATTTGCCAGCTGACATGTTTGACTGTTTGTTCCACTATGCATGTCCATTCAACTGAAGGTTTTCTGTTCTTCCAGTTGAAACTATCTGCATTTGAAAACTTGATTACAGGGCTTCCATTGCAGTACCTGTAGTTTGCATGTAATTCTTGCACTAGAGCTTGCAAATCCCCTCTTGAATATCAAGTTGAGTATGAAGATGACCCTCGAAATGTTATTAAAAAATATTGGTATGTTTGAACACCCCCTAGCTAAATAGATTTATTTTACACTGGAATTAAATTCAGTTGGGTTAACACACAAGTTCAGCTCAACGATATAAAGCTCCCATCTCTTACATTTTTCAAGTAAAGTTTAATTAAAGTATATACTAGCTACAAAATAATGCAGAGATCTGTTTTATTTCCTGTAGTTCATCAAGGAACAATTTGAAAATCTTAGCTGGACCGTCACATTGGATGAATTTGACTCTGATACGCCACTTGGGAAGAAGAGATTTACAAATATAATTGCAACCCAGAATCCTGCTGCAAGAAGGAGACTTATATTATCTGCTCACTATGATTCAAAGTTAATGCAACCCACAAATGGCGAGTACTTTCTTGGCTCCATAGACTCTGCTGTACCCTGTGCCATGTTGGTCGAAATTGCTAGGACTCTGACGCCATATTTCAATGAAAAGGCAAAAAGACAGGTACATTTTGAATACTATGTACTGTACTTCAGTGTAAAAGTAATAACTTTCCAAGTTGAAGAAAAGGGTCTGGACTTTTGACACAAAAATATGACGTGGGCTATTATTAATTTTTGTCCTCATTTTTGTATGAATGAAGATGCCAACGGATGGGGAATGGACAGTTAAAGAAGATACTGTTAAATAGTAAAGTGTTGAAGGTTACTGATTACTCACACTAACGTCTTCCGAAACTGATGGCATTCACCTTATAACATAGGTTTTTTGAAAGGTTAATAATTCCCGAGGCAGTATAATTTACCTTTTCTTTGTTTTTTCTTTGACAGGCCTCTGATATATCACTACAGATGGTGTTTTTTGATGGAGAAGAGGCTTTCCGTGACTGGACTGAGACAGACTCTCTCTATGGTGCAAGACACCTAGCAGCACAATGGCAAGACATGCCTCTCCCTGGTGCTGAGGCCAGAAGTGGGAACCGCGAAACAATGCTGAGCACAATTGTGAGCTTTGATTTTTATGATAATACTAAAGGAATGTTACGACAGTTTTCTTACCAGTAGTTTTACATATTGTAACACTGAATATGACGAGGTATTGAAGGATGGGATTTATAAATCCTTTGAGCCCCAAACATGACAAAGTATGTGCTGCTAGATCCTCCTAAATAGTATCAGGGCTCAATTTTTCTGGTTGTCTGATCATCAGAGACGACTGAAATCTTTGTGGGACAACCAAGAGTAGTAGCTTGGTCATCCTTTGGATGACTGGAACCGACCGATTGATAAACTTATATGTTACAAATTGATTTGGTTTGGCCTTTCTTCTAGTTAAAAGTTTAAATGGAAAAAAATAAAAAACACGCTGAACACCTAAATGTAATATAGCTGTTTGAGTCACTTTTATTTAGGACGACCTCAGCTTTTGAGGGACGACTAAAAAATAAATCTTGGTTGCCCCATGTGCAACAAGAAATTTTCCTTAAAATCAAGCCCTGAGTATCCATGTATGTACTTTCATTTTCAAAAACCATTTGGGAGAATTTTCCTTAAGTTGTTGTGTTGGATATACTCACAACAAAACAACTTACTTTGCATTGATATTAGAAGGAGAAGTTGATAAACTGGCCCAGGCTAAATTGGTTACAGTGTAATTGCTGACATGACATGACATGTCAGAAAAACGCCAACCTGAAGCTAACAAATTTGCACAAAATCTAGAAAAATATACAAAAGTTTGATAAGGGGTTTCATCACATTGATCAGGTTTGCTTATCTTGCTTTTCTTCATCCACTGTGAAAGGTTGATCCCTTATTTTTTTGGTTGAAAAAAGTTGCATACTTCACACTTTTGCTCTGAAAATTGGATTTCACAAGACGCTACATATATCTTGGAAATTTGGCCAGAATTTTTCTCTTAGTACCTCATACGCATGAGCAGTTGTTATTCTGACATGTCTGCTAACATGTGATGAGTGAGTGCAGTATGTACAGCTGCACTGCATTTATTGTTC
>JAOBYE010718223.1:0-10707 GCA_025403585.1 Parazoanthus swiftii
AGAGAACTGCTGATTCGGAAAATTTAATTGTATTACAAAATGCGTTCAATCGAGAGAAAGCTGTCACTCGAACAGTTGTCATAATGGTAGTTGCCTTCCAAGTGTGTTTTTGGCCTTTTGTCATTGTTTCATGTGTTACTTTTGCGATGCGAGATGTGACTGACATATCTTATAAAAAAACCATAGTTTCGCTGTTTGTTTTGTCAACCACTTTGATGTTTGCAAATTCTCTTGTGAATCCGTTCTTATACGCTTGGCGCCTTCCAAAGTATAGGAAAGCCTTTCAACATTTTTGGATTCAGATGGTAAATCGCCTTTTCGTTTCCAAAGTACAAGTCTACAATAACAAGTCTCAGCCGTCGACTTCCGAAGAAAGGCCGAGTGCGCCAGCTTCACTTAACCTAAATTTCCTTACACACAATGAAAGTATCATTGGTTCCTCAACTACAGAACAAACCATTTCTAGTTCACCCTTCGGTAACAGTTATCGTCAGGAACCAGTCTACAGTACGATAAACCATTTTATTGAGAACACGCGGCTTTGAATTTGCTAAGGAATCTATGGGGAAAACTAAAATTGCAAAGAATGAGGTTACCTGTGAGCGTTGAAGCGTTCTATTTCTATTATATTTGAATTTGCCTCGAGTATATATGTTATTAACAATAAAAGCAGTTTATCCAGCTATGCCGACCTGAACTATCAACGAGCTGAAAACATAACTACATACCACATGTATAGGGAAAAAACAGGAGATCGAAACGGTGAATGTAGGTGGAAGACATGTAACTGGTCTCTGCCGAAGCCATTCTAACAGCTGGTGTCGTCTCCTATTACATTAAAACACTGCCTCGAATTAATGGCGTAAAGGATGGCTTAAGATAAACGCTTTGGAACTTGCACGTGGAGGTTCATTATGATACAACTACTATCACTTCCATCATTATCACAAGTAAATATAATTGTACCCAAAGTTCCTTTCGGTTCTAGTATCGAGTATTGACTATGACAACTTTTTTTAATAGCTGTATATAAAAAAGCAAGACATACTCTTGCAGCTTTGTCGCATCGAACACTTGTTTTACCTATAGTAATGTATTTAAGCGCAGTGTTCTGATCTGTGTGATCTGATTACGTCACTACATGACGCTACTCTATTTTAAAACCAATGTGCTTATGTAAAAGCGCTTATTGTAAAATAAACACTGTTAAACCTGGAACGATCAAGCTTTTTTACTAACAAATTAACCCAAAGGGAGGGGGAGGGGGTAAATCGAACCCCTCTCCACGATTTTTCAAATAGACGCACGTAAAAGATTGAGTTTTGGCACGTAAGCAACTTTGGGTTGGCTAATTGCTTTCAATAACGGCAATCTAGTTTTAAATAGGAACTGCTGCCATGGGAACGGTTGTTACACTGCATGTCCGCTATCTTGGATTTTTCGAAAATTTTATTTTGGGGAAAATTGATGCAAATTTGCTCGAACTTAGTAGAAAACATTAATTACAGCCTCAAATAGGAAAATAATGAAGAATAAAAAGGAAAAGAAGAAACTAGAGCAAATTTTATCATAAAAATCTCGTTCCAGAATCAAACTTCGAATCGAATAGTTAATTTTGCATAAATTATAACTGACGATGTCATTTAATTAACATCTTAAATGTACTCATAATTGGACTATAGGTACGGCAAGTTTCATTTTGATTGGTTCAAAGCTACAGATAAACTTTGGGGCGGTCCCATTGATTCCCACTCCCCCTCCCCCCCGGGTTGATTGTCGGTTTTATAGTTCTTGCTGTACGTTTTTTATTGCTGAATTCATTCAATTGTGACTTAAAAAGTCTATGTCAAAAATTATTTTTTGGCAAATTCGTGATATTTCATAAAAGGTACACTCTGTTTTGAAGATAGCATTCTGTTCCAACGTTTTTTCTGGTATTTTTATCAGAAAGCAAACTAAAATTAAAACGAAATCTTAGTTTCAAGCCATAAAGCTCTTAGAATAATAGCATTACTAGCTTAACGTGCCTTTATTATTGTGTAAATCTTTTTATATTCTTATGCAAATCAACTTGTCTCAGTTCTTATTGCAATTCTTGATAAGAATAATTTTTTTATTGAGTTGAAACATCACGAGGTTCAACCGCCAGAATCTGCTGAACAACAAACCTCTTGATAAAAAAGTCTCAATAGCAAGTGTTTGCCACTCCTTACTGATGTAAATCATCACTGCAACAAATTGACGTTTGTTAGTTTATTCATAACGAAGGAAAGCTTTATCCGAAGCATATAAATACATAACGCAAAGTTATTAGAATCGTGCACCTTAGTAAATTAGTAATTAATAATGACTTGCAGGTGATCTTCCGTCCTTCAAGGTCTTTGTATAAATGAGACTACAGTCGGCTTGTACCCTAACACAATTATACTTGTAATTAGACACCTAGTCAATGTTAGTTGCAAACATGGCTTGTTCGACGTTGACAAGCATTAGTTTCCTATTTCAGTTTGTAACTGCTCACTGTTTTTATGGTTCGAAACGGTATATTTTTATACTTAACATGCGGATTGGCGTAGCATTTGATTTGAAATACCTTCTAAGTAAATCTAAAAAGATTTTAACTGACTCGAACAAATTCAAAGCAAAAAGGGAATTGTGAAAGTGTCCCTGGGAGTTTAAGCCGATAATATTCTTAAGCACCTAGATTGTAAATTCCAAAAACTCTCTGGACAATTGGAATTGTCACACTGCTTTCACCTTGCTCGATCCAGAAGCTTTCCACCTTTCAACTTGATCTTCAGTTAAGCTCTTTGTTTTATTGTTTTCATTTTAACTGATCCGCTGACAGCAGGTTTTACCCTGCACATTGGTTATAACAATCCCCAGCTTTACTCCTCACCTACAGTTTTATTGCTAGCCACAATTTCAGTGGTTGTGTCACGTTGCATTCTTTTTACTTTGACCGTAGACAGTCGACTGATGACCATGACCTCACCTCTAGTACGCAAACAGATCGAAGAAAAAACAGCGATTTGCAATCGTCTGTCTCTAGTGTTATGTTGTTTTTGTAGGAATATTGTGGGCTGTTCTTTAATCTTACAACGTAATCCTTAATGTCACTGTTGTGACTGGTTTAGCGGTTGCATCAATTCTTGTTGTTCTCAACTTAATTTTAAGTGGTTCGGTGAGTAACAAATATTAATTTAAGAGAGACGTTGACTCAATACTCTCTTGCACTGCATAATGCGTTAATTTAGACGGACATGTTACTTAAACAAGTAATGCTGTTATGCTTTTTTTTTCGAAATTTGTCTTAAGTCGTTTTTTGTGTTTATTCGTTTTTATTTTCTTTACTATAGAAGGATCTAGGTTAAAATGTATGAATGAATATAACGACGGTTCGGTTCAAAAGTAAAAATAAGGTTTTAAAAACTAATTTACTGACAAAGATCAAATCCTACTTGCTTTGTACTTCTACATATTCTTCAATTTCTTCAACATTTTCTTTCTTAATTCAAGTGATTCAACAACCAATTTGTAAGTAAAATCTGTGAAAATTCCCCATCTTTTTATTATCAAAGTGTTGACAATTTTGACTAGCGATTTATAATATCGGCATCAAATACAGCTACCCGTTTTCTAAAGAAAATCTGAAATATAAATAAATCAGTGTCAAAAAATCTCATTAGATTCAATCGTAAAGTATTACATCAAAACTTTATTAAATTTAATTATATGATGAACAATTTCACAGTTCGTTCTCCTCAGATAGACGATCTACTGTAGTTGTTGAGTCACGAATTTTACTTCAGCTCAAAAAGAATCTTCTTTATCAAGTAGTCATTAAACCTTAAGTAAACCTGTTTAAAGCATAAGATTGCCAAGAGTGCTGATGAAGTATCGTCACTTGAAGTAGTCAAAATAGGCACACACACAAACACACACTCAAGATAATCTTTTGAATTACTGTTGGAACAGCTGTAAACTGTTAAGTGAATATATTTTATTGCTTTTTATTACGTGCTGTTTCTTTGATGTCCTTTGTCTCTTAGAGAAAAAAAAACTGATTCAATTCTGTTATATTTGATTTTCATTTGATTAATGATATATCTACTAGAAACAAAACTGCCACATATTTAAGAATTGTTCTGTTCTGCTTCCAAGCAAACGTTTGTGGAAACGCCTTTGTGAGAGCACTTGTTGAAAAATCCCAAACACCGTTACCTTGGTTAATGAAAACGGATCAGATGTGTCCCAACAATGTCCGACAGCGTTGACATCACCCAAGCCAGAAATCGCTTACTAGATGCGTCTTCCGAAATTTTCTGGACTATTGGAGTCGCCACACTGCTGTTTTCACCTGTCATTATCACAGGAAATGGCTTTGTTCTTGCTTCTATTTTGCTCGATCCATTCAAGAACATCAGAAGCTCTCCATCTAGTTACCTGATTTTCAATTTGGCTCTAGCAGATTTTCTTGTTGGGATTCTTATAGCTCCTCTAACGGCAGTTTGGTTCATTTATACGGCTATCAACAAAGCTCAACTTTTCTCCTTGAACATTGTGGCATTTACATCTTTGAGTGCAGTAGGTGTATCGCTCTACACCCTTATTGCTTTGTCCGTAGATCGGAAAATAGCTATCACAACTCCACTGAAATACAAGCACAGATTGACGAAACGGAAGGTTCGAAACGTGAATATATGTATATGGATTTGCTGTATCATTTTTGGAGTACCTACAGTAGTATTTGAAGGTTTTTATGAAATCTTTATAACAATTTCAGGTACTCACACGGCGATAGTGTCAGTCGCTCTTGCCGTTCTACACATAACGGTCATTCGTTCAGTACGTACTCAAGCACTGAATATCAAGAAAACCGTTGATCCAGAGAACCTTGTTGTTTTGCAGAACGCCTTCAATCGAGAGAAAGCTATTACACGAATAACATCAGTAATGGTAGTAGCTTTTGAAATGTGCCTTTTACCCTACATTGTGATTTCAGTTGCTAACAAGTATTTCTTTCAGGTTGTCGATTTACATGTCAAAGAAATGTTATTATCGGTATCTTATCTTCTAAAGGTCTTGGTGTTTGCAAATTCTGTTATGAATCCTTTTCTATATGCTTGGCGTCTTCAAAAGTATAGGAAGGCCTTCCAATACATTCTAAAACAGACAAAAAATAAAGTTTGTCGTTCTGCTGTGCAACCAGATGAACCTGTGTCTCGGCTACTTGACCTCAGTTCCGTTACGAACCGTATAATAATTTCACCCAAAACACCAGAGCCGCTTTGCAATTGCGTCAAAAATATTGCTAGTGATAAGGAACAAACTAACAATAAAGGCAATGAGTATGTTGAGAATACAAAGCTTTGACTCTGTCATAAAACTGCAAACAAGTTGCTTCGTGATTTTGATGGCTTCTTTGTGTGTAAGAAACAAATGTGGAACAAGAATTAGTTTCAAAAAGATGGCAAGGTAACTCAATACTAAGCAGAATGTTTTCGAATGGCGTTTTGATAATGATCAGGAAGCAGTACTGGACCGACTTCAAATTTTCCTTCTGTAAAGGGTGCAGAAGTTTGAACTTGCGACACTTAAGGCCTTGTGACGCAAAAGCAGACACGCGCGCAAATGCAAGGTCATTCACGTTGGGAACGCAATTGAAGCAGGCTGCTAAATCAAAGGGGTGCACATGCGTGGATGTCTGTTTTTGGTTTGAATCTACAACCGCGTCTGCGCTTGTTTAACCTCACGTTATACTAGAAACATCGTGTTGCATGGGCAAGCCAACCTAATTGCGCGCGCAAGAAAAAGGAAACTTCTTTTTGTTGCGTCACATCCAACCACACTTGTTTTTTTCGTCGATAGCGTGTGAACAGGCTTTACTCTTGTAGGACAGTTTTCTTATTGCTATTATATTCTTAAGCAGGTTGTTAAGTGGAAAACATCCCTGAAAAATAGGAAAAGGGAACTATTTCAATATTCCAAAGAAAGAGAACTTTCTACATACTTGAACAGGAACACTTACTCTTATGAACATGTCCACAGAATCGTCAGTTTCTTTACACTCAAATACATAGGTGCCTATAACTTCATGCACGATGCTTTGTCTTCAGCCGTATTCCTATCTAGAGTCAAATACATCAGAGATTTCCCAAACGGAACCAGTGTTAAAAACATGTCTAATAAAATACAAAAAAAAGTCGAGTCTGGAAGCTCGGTGGCTTTAGTTGTACTAACAGTTTCCATATCTTCAACACTGAACATTTAATCAAGAGTTCTGTGGACTGAGGCTGTGTTTCTTGGTCTGGTGGCTCTAAGGAATTACCTTTTCTAACAGTATATGTGTTGTATACGGTTACTTTTGTCTCTTTATGTCGTTTGCTGCTACTTTGCTTGTTGTTAGCAGCTCTGAATTATACTAGCAACAGAAACAATATCTAGTTGACCATGTAACATTAGTCAATTTGGTTGTAAGTAGCTCGTCAGCCACGTCTGAACAAGTAGCTCGTCAGCCATGTCTGAACCAGCTCGTTTTTGCTAAATCTTTATCGGTGAATGCAAACGATTGTCCGTCGTCCACAATCGTTCTTTCTTCCGCCTTCGTATTTGCTTCTTCCATCTGTAGTGTATTTTGTCTTTCTTCACCCAGTTCTTCTTGGTGTGAAGAGTAGGATAACTATACAGATTCATTCCCATTCTATTCTTTGGTGACAACACTGGCGCCAAACCATTTGCAGACACACATGCAATGACGTATAGCCATACTGCTATAGAGCTCGCAAAAGATATACGTATCACGACAACTTGTAGCAATGTTATCTCTATTTATACTAAACCTAAATACCATACACTTGACCTATCGACACGAGTCCTTGTTAATTATAGTATCAACAAAGCATTATTGTGACATTCTTTCTCGTTGACATACAAATAGAGAATGCATTTAAACTTTTTCTTGAAACCAGAAAGCATTATACCTTTTCTTTGACCTTGATTTGAATAAAAATTGTAATGGACAACTGGTTTTTAGTTTAAGAAGGTTGCATTATTAGCTATTCTTCATGTTAAAAAATGTTACTTCATAAACCCCAACCCTGGCTGTCTAGCTTCATGGGCAAGAAAGATTTTATACCAACTGCGACTGCCACCATTTAAAGGTGTTTCAGGTAAGTATAAAATATCATAACTCATGAGAAATCAGACCGTTTAAATAGCAAATGTTTATTTTGTTCAAATGCATTTGAAACTTATAAAGGATTACTGGCTGTTTGCTGCTCAAAGCCCTGGGTTTCCAAGAGTGCATTGGCAGGGATTTTTGACTATCTGCACACGCACCAAACAAAGTTTCTTACTAGTAACTGGTCCTCTGTGGAGGAAACCGAGATAATATTTCCAGATGTATAAAATTACATTAAATAACATTCATTTAATATCACGGATTATTACCAGACGTTTCATTCCCATATGGAAGTTGCTTCGAAAACTTTAATTAAAAACACGTCAGTACGAAAAGAAAACTTTCTTTTTGGGAGGGCATCGATCACAAATGGAATCATTTATCGAGAATTTTTTTCGAGGAGGTGGGAAAGGGGGATAGAGACATTCCTATTCAGTGGCTATACAGTGTATGGATATGCGCCACCCAGGTAATGGGGTTGACGGTTTTTGCATCAGCTCTCCAAAACGTAACACGGGAGAAAGTTATAGAGCAAAACTTAATCAAGAATGATGTCATAAATTTGAGATGCAAACGCTAGGGTGGATAGCCCCTACCCTTCCCCCCACAGGGACAGATGCTGAAATCGCGGCAAGTCATGATTGCCCACTTTCCAAATAGATGTTGTTTGGTACAAGACGAGTGGTCAATCAAATGCCCCTCATTGCCACATCTGTTTCAACATCTTGACAGCCGCCAATCTCTGTGACAAGAAAGTTACAATAACCAATAAGCCAAGAGTGGCGGCGATAAACCAGTAATCGAAATCATCCTTCAGAACGTCAAACATGCGTGATGGTGTGACACGGGTGTAGAACAGGTCCAGTCCATGAGTGAACACCAGACATGTTGACTCCAACCCTGCTCCAACGGTGTGAATCCCTTCAATGTTGGCCACTATGATTACAATAGAGAAAGAGACATGTACATGAGTCTGCCCAATTCTGGTTAATGTATACAGCTTTTAGTCAAAAAAGGTTGTCATTGTTAATAATCGATAATGGAACCGAAAGGAACTATGGGGGTTCAAGGAGCACACATAATCTATTGCTATAAGCATTGACTCTGCTTGTATTGTAGAGTTCAGGTTCATCATAATACATGTACATTACCAAATTAATACATTTATTACCACTGCGATCATTATCGTTATTATATACCACTAAATGTCAAAGTATCCAAAGTTCCTTTCGGTTTCAGATCGATTATTGACAATGACAACCTTTTTTGGAATAGCTGTATACTTGTGAATTGTCGGTCATAAAAAGCCATCAAAAAGCTAACAGTTGTATATATCATAGACATTCCCTTTACGTTTGAGCACATTTTTTTAAATTTTGGGATGATTTCCGAGCACCTGACACTTGTAAGGACTATTGACTGTCGGTTTGTCTTGTTTCAAATTTTATAAATTCCTAAAATCACTGCAAGATCAGGGCTAATAGCCCAAAGGACTTAAAACTCGGAACACATTGATATTGATGGTATGCAGGGCTCCTTAAAACCAGTTTGGGACCTTCTACAGGCAGCTCCATGGCGTCTCGGGACTTCTACAACTTGGCGCTAATGGCAACACTGCACCCCTATAAATCTTAACGTCCTAAGGATCTTGAAATGGACAAACACTAGAGTAACTCGCTCACGCTTGAGATGCTGTACCTTTAATCTGCAATAAAGTAAAATATTTCCAATAACAAGATATTACAGTTCACCCAAAGACAAATTTCCCTTGTTTGTTCGATCGCAATAACTTGCTATTAAGGGTGGCTGAAACCCCTGTAGTGTAATACGAGAAGAGGCCCGGGGTCTTATATATACCTGTCTTGTTGTAATTAATAAAAGCCTGAGGGCTGACTGGAATCTCGGGCATGTAAGGGACCAGGCCTTCTTCTCTCATCTCCTGAGTGACTGTGAAACTCCTGCGAGGATCCAAGTAGTTCTTTGGGAGACTGAACACATATCCCATTTGCAGTCCAAAGAGAAGATTTCGGTTCGTAATTCCTCTCTCTGTGGTTGTTACAGACAAGGTTCGGATAGTTGTTGGAAATATGTAAGACTGGCGGAGAACCATTGGCTGTGGCGGAGGGTCCAGGGATGAAAATGCAGTACTAAAGAAAAAAAAACACGGCTTGGTATTAATTATCGTAAGTTATTCCATGTGTAGGATGATTCGAACAACAGTTAACGTCTATTTCAAAACCAAAAAAGGAAACTTTTGAAAGCGAGTAACAACGGAAGTTATTGAATAGCTCGGTGCAAAAATTCTCTGAGCGAAATTAATTTTAAAACCACCCTTTACAAACCCCAACTTTCACTTTCACGCAATGCAACAGAGGCCATCGAACTCATACACATGAAGAACCATTAAAGTATCTGAGATCTTTTTCTTGTAAGCCAAGTTGAGCTTTCACCCAAACATTGCCAAACTACTTTGCTTTTAACTGCCAAAAAACCTCGTTTCAAAGTGACGAGAAAAGCCAATGCTCTTTGTACGTGCGTGTTTGTGTGGGAGGGGGAGGGGGGGGGGGTAAAAAACACTTTCCCCTCTCTTTCTGAACTTAGAGGAAAACCTTTTTGTTATGTAGGATAGGCACAGAAGACAGTGTAACAGCCTTAGGGAACTAGGAAGTTCCAAATATTATGAAAAGTTACTTGAAAATAGCCACTTTTTCGCAATTAAAAGAAGATACTGTAAATCTCTTACTGGTTTCTTTCCTTGTACCCCTCGTAGAGCTCTAACACGCTGACTTCATAACGCCTGGATTTGGTGTTGTACAAGGAATAGACTGCCCAGTGCTCAGAATGAACCATGTGCACAGGCCCCCTAGCATTCTTGTGCCGAGCATGGAAAATTATCAATCCTGAAAGGATATTAATAAAAACAAGAAATCTACAAACAATTCAAATGCCCCATATCAGGCCCGCACTCAACCCCTTCTGGATTAACACTTTAAAGTATCAAAATTTTTTGAAATGGGTTATTAAACAAGAAGAAATAGGTTAATTAAGAAATAGTCCATGCTTAGCGTGCGTCTATCGAGTTATGGATGCACGCGGGAAGTTGGGAGGGCACGAGAGAAGCGTTAGAGTGGCACGAGGCGAAGCCGAGTGCTTCTCGAGTGCTCTCCCAACTTCCCAAGTGCATCCATAACTCGATAGACGCACTGTACATGTAACTAAAGTATGGACCATTTCCTTTGAAATTTTGCGTCTGCCACTTTAAGCAGTATTTATACGAAAAAAAAATACACACTAGCTAATAACGTACATAGTCTCCTAAACCGTTCTGAGCATTTGTATTGGTTGAACGCGAGCACGCGTGTTAATAGACGCGCGGGCGTGCGTCGATCGAGTTATGTATGCACGCTCGCGCCATACAAAAAGAGCGCGAAAAACTGCCAGCTATGTTCTAATGTAATCTTTATCTGAGTATGCGGCTTAAGAAAGTATTCATAAATCCCCTCGACAGAGAGTAAAAATTTGGT
>JAOBYE010718234.1:0-10706 GCA_025403585.1 Parazoanthus swiftii
ATTTCACCGTTGTTGTACAGTTAAACAGCGTCTTTGGAAAGCAGACAGGTATAATCTGGTCGTTATATTCACCGAAAAATAAAATCGACACCTGTCAAAAGAATTCTAGCTACAAAGGGTAATACGTCACCCTTAACCCTCGGACGACCAATCTTTAAACCCGAGGGGACGATTTTGCAAACGGTTGCACGTAAACAATTGAGCTTTGGCAAGTAAGGCGCTTTGGGCTAGCGTATTACTTTCCATATTAACAATCAAGTTTTATTTATGAACTGTCGTTATGGCGACGATTGTTTCATGGCATAACCGCCATCTTGGCAGCCATCTTGGATTTTTCAAAACTGTTATTTTGGGCAAATTTGCAGCAAATTTGCTCGAACTTAGCAGAAAACATGTATTTAATTACTAATTATTTTCCATAACAATAACCAAGTATTTGTTAAAAGCTATTGCTATGGCAACGGTTGCTTCATAGCATATCGACCATCTTAACCGCCATCTTTGATTTTTCGAAAATTTCATTTTAGGGAAATTTGCAGCAAGTTTGCTCGAACTTAGTAAAAAACATGTCTTCAAAGCATAAAATAGGTAAATAATGAAGAATAAGAGGTAAGAGAAGACTGATTAGAACAAATTTTTGAAATAAAAATCCCGTTTTCTGAAACAAAGTTCCATTTGTATAATTAATTTCGTATGGGCTATAAGAGATGACGACATATAATTTACGTCAAAATATGTGTTCATGTTCGGACTACAGATTCTGAAGAGTTTCATTTTGATTGCTTTAAGGGTTAACTGGACTACATTGGTGAAACAACACTCGTTCTTGAAACGCGTAAACAAAAACAAGGTATATCAACCTAAACTCGAGATTTCTCGTCTTTCAACCCCGGCCATATATTTTCTTGGAACGTTGTCAATGCTGCTGAACAGTGGATGCTAATACGCGCTCTGTTAGTCCTGCTAATTAGAAAATTTGAACCTGGGCTCCGATTTTGCATCTCTCAGTTCAACCTGAAGATGAACGCTTAGTTGGAAAAAATTTGTAATTTTTAACTAATATTAACCTTTTTCTCTTGTTTTAATTCACCGTATTTATTTGATTATACGCCGCCTCCGATTAAAAGGTCACATTTGAGAGCAAAAATACTAATTAAGGCCGCTCGCGAACAAACGCCGTATCCCTGGAGGTTTACTGGAGGATTATAATCAAAAGCGAATACAGTAAGATCTACTTTACACCAATCTTGGACACTATTTTTCTCGATATTATTTTAAATTCAAAGTGACTATAATACACTGCTTTCCACTAAGTCGACTCTCTCTCTCTCTCTTCAGAATTCTTGTAATGGTCTTTTTTGTTGTCAGGGCCGAGAACTTTGTCGGCACAACAAGCCCTGTTTTTCTCTCATTTTGTTTTTGAAGTAAACGCCGACCCCGAATTAAGGCCGCACTCGAGTCACGCAAATCCGTAGCAAATTCTCCGGCGCTTGATCAAATAAATGCGGTGTTTTGAATTACTCGACAAATATTACAAATGGACTTTTGCGTATGTACGTATAAGTAGTTATGACCCAGGTACCAAAGCCTGCTCTTTTAAGAAAAATACACTGGCGAAGACCAAAATTATGTCTTAAAGGGTTAGAATGGATACTGCTAAAAGGTCTCAAGTTGTTTTTTTCAACAATATCTAAACCCATTTTAATGTAACGTATATTTACGCATTAAAACACGTGTAATAACTAACCCCTTTCACAAATGACGCTTGAATGAGCTGGGTTCTCACAGGGCAAATCGTTCCAGTCGCGGTAACCTCCTCTCATAACACCACAGTGTTCCTGTCCGCGGTAGTTATTGGGCTGGTTAAAAGCCCATTTGGTGTAGTTAGGTCTGCTACCATCAAACCAGTAAAACCGGTTGTACGGGCCTCTTGTTAAACCAATCCAGAACTGAACATAGGTATATTCATTGCCCCTCTTTTGAAGGTTGAAAAGAAAAGTATTTTCCTGATCTGATGTGATCATGACAATATTGGCGCCCATGTTCTGACAGACTTTCAGTGCGCCAACCCACGATATTGGTATATGACAAAACTTATAAGATGAATTTCCAAAGTGCTTCCAGCGTTTATCACACACACCTGTTAAAAACCAAGCATTTGCAGTTCAAGCATTTATAGAAGAACTCGTAGCGAAGAGACCAAAGTCTCTTAAAGTAAAATATCAATCCGTGCCTTGTGAGCCATAGAAATCCCTGAAGGAGCAAAAATGCATAGTACACATAGGGTTGTTAGGCAACCAACAGACCAATCAAACACGAGAAATTTTGCCCTGCATAAGGAACAAATCCCCCGTTATTAACCAATTAGCAGTAAGCTTTGCCCTTTTCGCTATGAACATAAAGACATAAATATTTATTCTTTATCCCCAAGCTCAAGATCGATCTCTGTTGTCTCCACTGAAAGCGAGTTTGCATTATATTATCATTCTACATAGCTCTATTTAATGTCTTGAGCTGTACCTGTGGATAAATTAATGTAACTAGGACATTGCTTGACCATAGTATTACCTTCTGCGTTCCGTGCCACTGTGTAAACAGCACGAAAATCCCTGTAGTTTGCACTTCCGTCTGAACGAAAGCGGACAAACATCGAAGGCCCATTGGCTATAACGCGAAACGGAGCAGCCTTGTTACCGCAGAGCTTTTCAATCAAGGGACTTGCTGGCGAGTCTCCGTTACGGATCTCCACGTAATCGTAAGGACAACCCTCAGTTTTAAAGCTGTCGAACTGAAGTACAACGAATTTGGTACCCGGTGGAGCTGTGATTTTCCACGAATAGTCAGAGTTAGTACCATAGTTCTGTGGGTAGTTAAGACTTGATATAACACTCGTACGTCCGGTCAGTATTCTTGTGCCGCTACAACCTCTTTTTCCTAAAGCTGAATGGGATGATTCGTGGGGTTAGACGAATTTGCTTATGGGGGAGGGGTTGGGATGGACCATAGTCCTGTTGGTAGTTATGAGTTGATACAACACTCGTCGATCCGTTTTGTAATGATGTGCCCCTGTGCGACCTTGGAATGCGATACCTCTTGAGATTAGACCAATTTAATGTAATTGGGGAGGACTGGGGTTGGAATATAGGCAAGTGGGTAGTTCCAACTTGAATTGATGTAACACCAACGTGTCCTCTGAATAGCATTGTGTTTCTACAATCTGAGATTTTTAAGACTTGTGAGGTTCGGCAACACTATATGTGGAGGGGTGATTTTATGACTTTATGTAACACTCTTATGTTCGCTGAGTATAATTGTGCTTCTACAACATGGAACTTCTAAATCAGAATGAGATAGCTCTTGGGGTCAGACCACGTCATCTGAAAAGGGAAGGGCGGGAAAAGGCCTTAGTTTTGTGGGTAGTTTGAATTTAACAAAACATTCGTTTGGCAGTGTAGTGCCTGTACAACCTGAAATTTCTACGATTACAGAAGTCTCACCAATTTATATGAAAGGGCCGCTGATTGCCGTGTGCCACTACAAGAGGGAATAAGCATAGCTCTCTGGGTTGGCACTCGGATCAGGAAACTCCAGGAGGTTGATCATTATGGTGTTGATATGAAGCTATCAACCGGGGCAAAACCTTTGCATTTAAAAAGAAACAAAAGGTCTAGGAACAGCTTGATCAATGTGGGGCTGATTTGAAACTATCATCCGGGGCAAAATTGACTTTCGCATTTAAACTGAAACAAAAGGTCCAGAAACAACTTGATCAGTGTGGTGTTGATTTGAGACTATCATCCGGGACAAAAGTGACCCTTTGCATTTAAACAAAAACAAAAGGTCTAGGAACCGCTTATACAGAATATACTAGGTGGGGTCATACGACCAACCTCTCGTGTGTAGACAGACCCTATCAGTACCAAGTGGGGTCCTATGATCAACCTCTCAAATGCAGACCGACCCTATCAGTACCAGTTGGGGTAATATGATCAATTTCTCACATGTAGACAGACCCTATCAGTACCAGGTGGGGTACTATGATCAACCTATCATATATAGACAGACCCTATCAGTACCAGTTGGGGTACTATGATCAACCTCTCACATGTAGACAGACCCTATCAGTACCAGGTGGGGTACTATGATCAACCTATCATATGTAGACAGACTTGTTAGAACCAGACTGGATATTATGACCAACTCTTGCAAGTAGACATTCCCTTTAAGTGCACGGCTTGGGTATCGATCTTTAATGTAGACCGAGCCTATCAGTACGAGATAGGTGCTATGATTAACCTCTGGTGTCGGAAGCAACGTCTTACGTCTTGAGCAAGGCATTGGGTACTTACCTCTGACGGGCGGCCAGAAAAAAGGATATCGACCATAGATGCTTCTGCTTGCAGCTGATGTCAGTTGGAATACTAACAAACATTTCAAAACCAACGGAATGGGCATTCTTAAAATGAACCTGTTGTTAAAGAGGAAACACATGCACGCATATAAAAAGTGGGTTTTGCTAAAACAATAACTAAATTTGCCTTGGTTTTCAGCACTCAAATTGGCATCACGCCACACAACCGCAGATGGCCGCAAAAAGTCTTTTTTTTGAAATACCAAAACATGAGATGCAATTATAGGGCGCTATTTCGAATCAAATCTTATGATAACGTCCAGAATTATCCAGTTAAGAAATAGGGGTTTATGTCTCCAGTTAGGAGAACAAACTAAATAGTTTTTAAATAAATTCTCACGCCGATTTTAGGTTCAAGAAGGCGGACTTTCATGGATCATTAAATTGTACTATAGTTATTTATGGCTGTTTGTGGTTATTTTTGGCTTTTTGTTTATGGTTATTTAAGAGATGGTCCATGCTTAGCGTGCGTCTATCGTGTTATTTGTGGAAACACATGACGTTGGGAGAGCACGAGACAAGCCCTTGAGTTTCACAAGTCGAAGCCAAGTGCTTCTCCAGCTTCTCGAGTGCTCTCCCAACTTCCCAAGTGCATCCATAACTCGGTAGACGCACAACACAAGTATAAACCATTTCTTTTAGAACATTGCCTCTGCCCCTTTAACCAGTATTTATCAGAAAAGTTACACGTAAGCTGATATCTTATAAAATTCTCCTAGACCGTTCTGAGCGTTTTTATTGGTTGGACGCGAGCACGCGATTTAATAGACGTATTAACGTGCGTCTATCGACGTGCGCCATACAAAAAGCGCGCGAAAAATTGCCAGCTGTGTTCTAACTATGGTAAGTGGTGGCTAAGATTAGGGTCATGGTTCTTTGTGTTTCGTAGAAAAGGAATAAAGTACAAGAAAATTTTACTGTTGGCAGCGAAACAAGTGGTTGGTTTTAATTCGAAGTCCCAGGCTCGAAACTTTTGGGGTTTTTTAACTTCTATTTTTTCTTAGAAGTATCAGTATTAGTGTTTAGCTGTTCGCCATCTTGGACCCAAGGTCGTCGAAAATATGAAGGTCTTTCTCAAAACGATAAAAGTTTGTAAAAAAAATAAAATTTTTAAAACTGTTTAAATTCATTTGACAACATTTCGGCGTTGCTGAACGTCATTATAACGTCGTGAGTGTAGTAAAAGTTAAAAGTATATAACTAAAACAGAAACAATAGTTAAGTTCAATTAATGAAGTAAAATGCCAAAAATATCAAACAAAGAATTTAGAACAATTGGAGTTGGCCTGTGTGGTAAATTTGGGTGTAGTTTTCTTATGAAAAACAAATCATAAACAAGAAAATCAAACGTAAAAGATGCCAATTTGTCTGAATCCGAGTTAAACGGGTCACTGGTCAGTAGACTGTTTGTACTGTTGCCTCGATTTCATGTCTTAGCAAGTCGGGGGATAACGCAAAAAGATCAAGACAGTTGTGGAGTTCATGAGGAGTATAATCTGAAATTAACAATTAAGGGAATGTTTACATCCGGATCAAAATTAAATAAATTTGGCAACTTAGAGATTTGAAAATGGTATCAAATTGTAGTTAATCCTACAGATGAATGGCATTGGCAATGTGTGTTTGAATAAAACTTTAAAAGGTTTCTATCAGGAGCTCAGATGTGTCAATGTCATGAAAGGAAAACTGTTTCCGCCTAAAACGCTTGCAAAATTAAAGGTCTTTTGAATAGGAGTAGTAGTTTAAGGTCTTAACAGAGATTTCAGAGCATTTGAAGTGACACTACTTCAGATATAACCACATTCAGTTGCGCGGGTGTTCTCTCTAGTTGATTTCAAATAAGGGCCTTGTCCATGGTTGAACTCACTCCTAACACAAGTATAAATACTCAATTTAAAATACCATTGTCAACTAGGAGAGCTGTTATTCCATTGGTCAAGTGAGTTCTTATTGTTTAATTAACCAACAGTATTTTGATCAATAAAACGAAACAATTGAAGGATTTAGCTCATGATTTGGAATAAGTTTCGTGTTGTTTTAGGGGTTGGGCTGGAGCAGGAAGAGGGGGGTCTGGAGAGAGACAACAAAAACGTCATGGGTGTTGTGTTGTTATCGAAAACTTTGATCTTTCACTTTGCAGTGTTATACTTTGTGCCTAGATATATCTCACAAACGCATCGACGAATTTTCTTCAAATCCTTTAACATCTGTGTATAATTTCATGTTTGCAAGCAGATAGACCGAATTTGACGAGCAGAAATTTCTAACATGTCTGTCATATTTTTAAAAGAACGAAAAATTAAGTCTTCTGTGTAGATGCTAACAGCTAAAATAGTGTAGAACTAAGTAAACGATTTATGCTTCCGGCTCTTCTTGCATCAAAAAAAATATTTCAAAAAAATCTTTCTTTGCAAGGATTGTAACCTATAGGCAGAACAAATAAAACATGGAGACGACGAGACGTGATTTCCCAGTAGTGTCAGTGAGCAGGAACAAACTTTTAGCTTATTTTTTTAAATACTTAACAACGCTCACATAGTTTATACTGTATGGTGCATAAAGCCTAGTTGATGCAAGGAAGGCTAAGAGAAATGACTCGCTGACCATCATTTTGGCAACTACCCACTTTTTGTTAAGAATTTAAATTGATGTACACAACTTTTCTGAACTGATGTGCGATCAGAAACTAAAGCAGACCATGTAGCTTGATTTACTTGACTGAAATATTCAACAGTTGATAAGCAGTTCCTACCTTCTTGTTGCTCACACTGCCTTCGATATCTTGGGATGCCGTCGAAGCGCGTGAACAACTTTAGAACACAGTGGTAAGCGGACGTGTTTATATAAAATCAGTGCACGTGTTGCGTGGGTGGGAGACTGACAAGTTGTGTACCAAAATAAAAGGACCTTGGGGACGCAATATCTTTATAACTAGCAGTTTCAATTAAAGTGAAATACTGCGAGGATGAAGAAATCGATTTATTCTTGTACAGTGACAAATATGTTGGCAACTGAAGTCCGAGAGTACTCACCGGGGCGGTTCCCAATTCTGCTATTGTCAATTTGAGCCAATCACGGCGTTGCAACCACTGCACCATGAAGGAAGTGTTCGCTCCTTTAGAAATCGCAGCGGTTATCGAAACTGATACAACGGATTTTCTTTCGTTATATTTGAGATGTTGTCTTTCTTTTCAATGATAAAGACACGGTTAATTTACAATTTTAGCTTCTTCTTGAATCAACTCAAACCTACACTCTCGTATTGTACTTAACCTACAATTTTGTGTTATAATCAACTCAAACCTACAGCTATTTTTAAAACATACTTATTACAGATTTCTAATCTCAGCCCAAGGGATGTTCTAAATTTAGCATGTTTGACGGGCTTGGCACTTCCGGTCAGTTTCATTTTCGAGCCGGTATCTCGATCTTATGAATGAACGATGGATGATCCTCTGAACACGCAATACTTTTTAGTCAGTGGAGATACCTATTTTCAACAGCTGAGGAGCGCGTGATCAGGCCCCGTGATCAGCGAAGGAGCGACATGAGCGGTGCGGTTATGCAAAGCTAAAGGGCGAAGAAGAGAAGTTGCGATTGTTAAAGTCGGGAACTCGAATGAAACATGCACTTTGTGACGTTTGTTTCTGTGAATTCTTGCTCGCAGCACTTCACTTTCTCTGAGAAATTTCTAGTTTTAAAATTGTCCACTTCCCTTTTCCGGGGCGGACCAGGGTGTAGTCTACTGTCTAGACGGACTTGGCTTCGGTCGCGACATTCAACCCACAACCCTTCTTCACTTTTGTGTCGCCCCCTCCCTGAATCAAAGATATAGGTTTATTTTCCATCTATTTTAAATGTCTGTAACACGTAATACTAATAGAAATCTTAAATTTGCCAATATATGCGCAAACTAGTTATACCCTTGTTGCTGTACATGACTAGTTCTAAGTAGACCTTACGACTTTTTGTTGAATGCAACTATCGAATCTTGAGTATAATGTGTCCACTCTGAATTACTTAAAGATTAATTTGTTAGATTAACACTAATAAACTTTAGCCATTTTTCCTTTATGCTTTAAACTTGAGATGCTCGTGTGATTAGATCCATGAAGCAGTACATCCCTGGGCCCTTTTCAGTTACTTCTGCAGTCTGGCGCGGTAGTATCGAAAACGAAGACCCCGAAAACGAAGACCTAAGACCTAAGACCAATACGAAAACGAAGACCCATACGAAAACGAAGACCAATACGAAAACGAAGACCCATACGAAAACTTGCGTTTAAGAAATTAAAAAAGCATTGTTCGTACCTCTGCTGATGGTTGTTGTTGTGTTTTTGAAGCTTCATTTCCCCCGAATGTGCTTCTACCCATGCAAAATCGAACAGAAAACATCGTCCGCCAATTTTGTTTTGTCTGCTGCAATTCTGCGTCGTCGTGTAAGCCCAAATATACTCTCCTTCACTCACGCACCAAAAATGACAGATTTTCCGTTCGATGAAATTAAAACTTAAAAACTAGAATATAAAAACTGAAATAGAGTTCAAAAATTGAACTAGAAATTAAATAAATTGCATTCTTAAAACTGAAGGCCAATCCGAAAATGATAGCTGCCTTGTGAATATGTCCAGATTTCCGAGCGAAATTACGCAAGCAGTCTCATATCTGCAACGCAAACGTAATCAAAGCAAGTCATGTTCCTATTACACGCGACATCCTGGTGATGGTGACATGATGGTCTTAAAAGACGAAAAAATGTTCTACTTCTGATTACACGAGCTAGGTGCAAAGGACCAGGATCAGAGAAGGTCAAGTAGAATAATTTCCCGCGAAATGTTCTCACGTGGCCAGCACTGCATGTGGCAAACAAACACATAGTCATTCCCTGTCTCATGCCAATCTGACTGCCCATGAAAACACAACACAATCTGCATTGGTCCGTTTTTCTCCCAATCTGACTGCCAATGAAAACACAACACAATCTGCATTGGTTCGTTTAGCAAAATAAATTAGTTTTATAGGTTTTAGTTTAGTTTTAATTTTATAGCTTATAGGTTTTTACTTTTTAACAAGGTTTTGGTTTTATAAGCCGGCTTTAGGGTTTAGTTTAATAGACACCTGTATAAGGAATCATTGGTTTGTAAACTACGAGTAGTCCCTATTTTTCCTCTTGAGTCCGTCGAGCCTCGGAAAAGAATTCGCGGAACGAGACGGCGCCGCGCCTTCTTCCGTTCCGCGAATTCTTTTCCGAGGCTCGACGAAATCAAGAGCTGAAGAGGAAAAATAGGGACTACTCGTAGTCTATTGGTTTGTTAGTGTCGATTAATTTTTAATTTCTGATTTTTATTTTTCTAAAACGGAAAACATTCATCATGTTTTATTAATCAAAGGCATCCTAAGGTGACCTCGGGTAGAATGATTGGTAGTGAATTAACCTTGATGAACCCTAGCCTCCTTCGCAGGCAACTCTAAAGCGAAAATATGACGAAGCAGATAGGGTGAATGATGGCTATTGTAGGCTAATGTATGGTTAAAAAGGGTTAAGGAGATTGAGGCGAAAGAAGGCATGGGAGGAGGTGTTGGGATTAGGAAAAGAAGCTCGTCCCTTCCTTCATCCTCATTAACCATACCGCATTAGCTTGCGATAGCCATCATTCCACCTATCGGCTTCATCATAGCTTCATTTTAGAGTTGCCAGCTGATGAGACTAAGTTAACCCATTTGTAAAATTTTTAAACAAATGCCAAATTTTCGCAGGATTTCCGATGGCTCTGAAGGTGTGCTGTACCCATAATTTGTAATCACATATTTCCCGTCGACCTTTGTTTGGGCTAAGTTTTTGTTTTTGTTTTTGTGGGTCCCTGTTAATCGAATTTGCTAAGATCATGATTTGTTGTTAAAGTGATTTTCATCGGACTGTTTTTGTCTCGTCAAACTTGCACTTGTTCCAAGTGAGATCGTACGATTCGTCTCGAGTTCAAAACGGCGTTCAGTGACTAGTCTGTGGTTAGTTGAGGCTTGACATTGTAGTTGTTTTTTTGTGATGTAAGACAACAGTAAACACGGTATAATACGAACAGTCACTAGGATTTCTGCCCTATTATTTGTTCAAATTTTATCAAATTGTTGTGACTTTTTAAAATTGTTTGTTGACTTTAGTGACCTCGGAATACAGGGGACATGGAATATACAAGTTCAAGTTCAAGTTCAAGTTCAAATTTATTCTTTTGATAATTTACAATTAACATTAATACACACGCACCCGCAGGTAGCAAAGCTAATCGAGGCGGGTTTG
>JAOBYE010718245.1:2477-25291 GCA_025403585.1 Parazoanthus swiftii
AACAAAGGCAATTTCTTATTAGTTCCCTGTACTGAGTGTTCCCCCTGTTCCCTGCTGAGTGGCGGTTTTGCAATATGATTTGTGGCAATAATTTATTTTATTACGCTATGCAGAAACAGAGGGAAGGAGACATTTTTATTTTTTTCCTTTTGTTAAGTCCGTGTAATCGCATGAAGCAGTTTTTTGTTATTTATTTTCTGAAAATGTTAAATGACAAATGTTTTACTGTGTTTCAGAAACTCGTGGTCTCTGGTGATACCGCGGTTATACTAAACCAATGCCATATAGCAACATGTGTGACTGAGAGGCATCTCCGTGTACGGCAAACTCCAAAACAACTGAACCAGTGTCAATGAATGACAGTTGATGGGAACCAAGGATGACATATGGCAAATGATGCGCGGATAATTGGTAATGAAAACTGAAATAGAGGTACCCTGTAAATCAGGCGGAGGACAAGTGTTAAGAACTGATTGCAAATTAGAAGAAACCTTCCTTGTATCGTGAAGACGATACAGACCGATTACAAGAAATTCTGTATTACTCTCTACGATTACTAAGCACTGTACAAGAACATCTTTACTTTTAGATGTACAGCGTTGTGCGAGCGTCAAAGCGAAAGCGAGACAAAACTCCACTCTGGCTACTTGAGACTGTGCTATCGTTTCCTCGTTCAAAAATATTGTTTTTCATTTTTGTATGCTGTGTAACAATTTATCACTTCACTCAATTTTCCCGTACACAACCCCACGAAACAAAGGATGGAAGTATACTTGCTGAATGCAAAACAAATATGAAAAATATGCCGAGTTCGAAATTTCCCTTGAAACACTCCTGTGAAACATTTTGTAAAACACTTGGACGAGTAACGAGTCGGTTACAGGGAAAGATAACAGCTTTCAACGAATTGCGTAATAGCCAGAACAATTTACGGCACAAGAAAAAAACTCGAGTTATAATAGTTTCATATAAGCGTTCAGGGTCCTCTTTCTTGGGTGAAATTTTTAATCGTCATCAAGATGTTTTGTATCTGTACGAGCCCCTCCATTCATTGACAGTCGTAGAGGAGGAGGGCACAGCTATTTATCGCTCCATGGTGAAACATTTACTCAGGGTCATATTGTCTTGCCGGTACGCCGAACATCCATATTATGTAGGATACTCCAGCTATGGGGAATTTCGTCTACGGAGTAGAGCTCTGTCTAAGAGCTGCATTCCTGACAAGAGACCCGGAAGAACCAAAAAATGCAACAATATTGATCCTAGAAGTATGACAGCCATTTGTGAGTCCCACCAACATATCGTTGTAAAGAGTATTCGGATAAGAAGCATCAATATCCTTAAAAGTGTTCTGATGGGATCCGAAAAAACAATTCGTATTATTCACCTAGTGCGCGATCCGCGAGCTGTGATCAGTTCTCGTAGAGAACTTAACGAAACTAAAAATCAGAAGTATAACTATAAAGACAAACAATCTTTGCGTAAGAGTGCGAGAGATCTATGCAAACAAATGTTAAGTAACTTAAAACAAGGCGCGGCCATGAAGGAGTGGATTGGGCACTACCACGTGATTCGCTACGAAGATATTGCTACTCGTCCCATTCACGCAGTGGAAGAACTCTATAACTACGTCGGAATAAAACAATCACAGGAAATATTTGACTGGATAAGAAAAAGTACAAACTCCAAGGAAAAAACAGACTTTTTCTCCACGACTAAGAATGCAACTCTCTCTATCAATAAATGGAAATCAAATCTTGATTTAAAGACGATCCGCCTTGTGGAGCAGGAATGTCGTGAGGTGATGAATGCACTGGGATACAAGTTGATTGGTAACCGATCTGCCGGGGATGGAGTCAGAAAAGAGACATATGGAGAGACGTTTTCTGTATTGGCTGGTGAAAGCAAAGGGATATTTGCTACAGAAACGTTGCGTGACGCTTTTGCAAAAATAAGCTTAGGTAAAGAATGATGTTCCTTGCATTATCAAGCTTCAAAGCAGCGGTATCAATTGCAGAAACTGTGCGTGGGCACCATGTTTCAGAATAAAGTTTTCCTAAGAATCCTCTTTAAAGAACCTGGATCACCTCACGGGAGGCCTGTTTATGGTAGCGACTAAAATCACGACACTTGGACATAGACGAAAGTTCTTAGTGTCTTCATTATCTGCTTCAATCAGACTCTACATGGAAACTATCATCTAGAATTTGGAAGCATTATTATGGTTGTTTTGTGTGATTTTGAGACGCCGTACAGATAGGTGGTCGTCCTCGCAAGCGAGGTCCACCTCGAAGCCACAGTGAGAATTCGGGCTCAACCCACGACTAACGTCACACAATTGGACTGACGTCAGACTCGGTTCAGCAGTGTTGAAACGTTGTACTCGTCCACTCATAGATTGGAACATATGCTTTAGTTATGGGAGTTAAAAATTTTAAAAACATTTCAGGTCAGTATACCTGACGTTAACCAGACGTCGAGCACGTTAATGACGTCAATTCACCTCCCATAATTGAAGTAAATTTTTTAGAGTATGACAGTATGTATGCACCGTCAGGCCAATCTTCGGCGACAGAACGAGGCTTCATTGCTCACACTGTGACATCATTTGTGCACCTCTCAGGGAACCCTACGATGTCAGTCGTGAGGTAAACCCAGAATTCATACTGACATCGGTTTTTGTGTTCTGGAAGGAACACGTTTTGGACAGCGCTCGCACAGCATTTTCGCCGAGTCTTTACCCCACGATGCCCTGTGCGAACAGCAAAACAAAGGCTGGTACGGCAACTTGTCACGACTTTCGCCTGCTTTTGGTAAGCTTTCAGTCAGTGAACGATCAAGCCGTACCAGTTTTATCAAACATGCTCAACATGGCCACAGTCGACTCATCATCAGAATAATTTTTATCGACAGCGACTAGCATATCCAAATCCATGTTTTCAGTCTCTTCAAAACTAGCCTGCATAGCGGCGTGAAAGGGGAGCGAGCGAGAAAACAAACAAAAAAACAGGGGGGGGGCCTTGGGAGAGGAGTCCCCTTTTTTTCTCGCTCGCTCCCCGGCCTTCTCCCACCTGCACCCTTTTACACCGCTACGGAGGCTACTTCGACACGCGCGTGAGCACAAATTCTCAACTGTGCGCCATTGTTTGGCGTTTGTCACGTACATGTACATGACCTTTGTAACATTATCCGTTCCGCTCTGCGATTACAAATAAGCAAACTACTTGGCTCTCATTTCCGCATGAGTTTTCTTTCAATATCATTCAATTCAATGGACCATTGTTTTCAGTCGTGATTTTCTAGTTTAAACGACAGGATTAAAAACATTCTGAAAGGGCAAAACGAAAGCTATGACCAAAAATTATGTAGAGAGCGAGAATTTGCAATGGATTCATAATTTGCTCCAACTACCGAGCAACCACGAATAAACTTGGTACGGATACCTATAACATTCGTTCTGTACCAGAAATCCAGTGTAGTTTTTTAGCGATTAGTTCTTGGTTCGAGTTAATATTTTGACAGGCCAAGTTTCGTGCTTTAAAAAATGTCAAATTAGGAAATGAGTAGAGGATCATGATCACGTTAAATACCGCTCGATAATTTGTTTTTATGCAGTTGTTTCACCCTGGCACCCAGTAGTAGGCACCCAGGGTAGTGAAATATAGTCTGCCCAAATTTACCAAGTAAGTGTTCCATGGGGTTCCATGCAGCTTTGCAAATCTCTTTGGGGCAAAAGAAAATAGTTTCTTCTCTTTGAACGTACTTGACTCCAAATTTAACAGGTAGTTCCACGTCAAATCTCGGTATTTCGCAATCTGGCTGCAACGCACTGCTGCATGCTTGATTTACTTTTTTAAAATATATTTGTGATCCGGCCTCCCACCAGGCCGATTCTCGCCCGGCGTGCACGAGGGCGGTCAGGCCGAAAAACGAACCTTGACCTCGGTGAAGCAATGCGTCATAGTCAGTTTGCGAAATACTGAATTGACGTGGAAACGGTTCGATCAAACTTCCAGTTCCGCTTGAAATCAGCTCAAACACGCTTAAAGTCCAATATTAAAATTTTGAGTTTCGTCACTCGCATGAGAGTTTGAGTTCAGAAATCAACCAGGAATTCATGTTCAAAACCAAGATCGTCCGACACAGCAAGTCAATACTCACTGCTTAAAAATTTCTAAAAGCTCAACAGTTGTTCAAGAATGTCTCAGCCACAAATCAACGTGGCTATCTTGGATTCTGTGATCCACAAGCAAGGTTACAACCCGGCTGCCGCAACTTCTGGTTCAGTTGCAGCTTCGAACGGCGCTTACCCTCAACAACAAACGCCTTGCAATAGCCCCCAGGACCCGACCTCGGAAAACTTCAACGGAACATATGAAGACGTTTACCGAACAGGGAACTTTGGTATTCGGATCGGCAAGGTAAACGAGACGAGAGGCAAGAGATGGCTCCTGCTTCACGCTGGCTGTTCGCTGTTGATGTTTGTTCTCACGGTGACAGGAACTGTATTGCTGAAACACTACACTGTTGGTGTCTTGAAGAACGTGGCACTGGGATTCACCTGGACTGCCTCCGTTCTCGGGGTAAGCTCTGCTGCGCTGGGAGCCTATTTTTTCTGGCGTCTCCCGAAGCTAAGTCATCCGTACGCCGTTATGATAACCTTCCGATTTCTGGCAGTTTTCAACTGGATTGCAAATCTCGCTTTTGGTTGGTTGTTTACCATCCTCATCGCTATCGCGGACAAGGAAAAATTTGTTGGACTCTCCGATTCTGGAATCGGGTTTCTCAAAGCTGTTTATGTGGTAATAACAATAATCATGATTCTGGAACTGGTCATCAGTTTTGCCTTTGTGTTCGCGTGGTGGAGTGTCTGTCCAGCATCTCCGGACATGTGTAAATGTTGTGCTCCGTGGTGTGTCTATGACCAAGGGCAACAAATCGCGCCTGGGGTTGCCGACCCCCCCTCGAGCCTTAAGATTATGAGAGTAGGGCAAGCTTTGGCTCCATTATCAAACTTGTCATGAATCTAGTTACGGTTGGGAAATAACAAAAAGAATTAACGCCAAGAATCACTGCCCAGTTGCCTGCACAAACTTATACTCTGTCTGTCCCACTATCACGTGGTTTAAATGTTCGCAACATATCATACTGAATAAAACAGGTCTTTCTTATCACTTATTCTTTCTAGCGTCATTGCACGTTTGTCTACGGATGGTTGGGTTTATCCAAAAGGTTAAGCTTATTTATATTGTGTTTTTATCCAATGGCATCACTCGTTCTCAGAGTAGAGGGCGACCCTTCTAAATCAACGCTTCTCAAATTATTCAACAATTTATCAAACGCCTTAAAGGATTAACTGGTTATTCAGTGGGACGTTACTAGAACCTGGAACGGGGAACAAAGAACGGTCAATATTTAAAATATGAAGCGATGCTTGACGTTCTTAATTGTTAAAAATCCCCCAGCCTTCGAAGAATTTGTAGATTCTTCCACTTCCAAACTCACATTGACTGTTCCCCGTTCCCGGTTTTAGTAACGTCATATTTAGTACCACGATTGTTTGGAAGCTCACTAGAATGTTTCAAACGTTTTTGCAAAGACATTTACTTTCCCACTGATCGAGCAACTCCGATCGAGTTCGGCCAAGCTGGAGATTAACAACAAAACCGCAAGAACCTTGCAAATCCTTTATTCTTTCCAGACGAACTCGCGATCGGTTATTCTAATTTACAGGATTAGCGACCATTGTGAACCAATCGTGTTTTGCAACAATAAAAACTGGTAAACCAAAGGCAAGTCAAAACATAGTGTTTAAACTTATCGTTAAAACATAACTCCGTTGAACGCAAATAAAAGACACTGAACAGCTTTTGCACGGCGGGTTGCAAACAAAACGCAAAACACGTTGACAATATATTAACGCTCCCTGGATAACGAGTTCTGTTTTATCATGCAAGGAAACACGGTTAAAAAAAAGAACAGTATAAAATGCCTTATAAAAATTTCTTGCACAAACTGCAAAGAAGACATTGCCGAATAAATAGAGAGGAGGAGAGGCTGTTTTGGAAGCACTGCAGTTATATCTGATATATTTTCAGTATCCTAGAAAAAACGACTGTATACGTTTCCACGTGCTAACGGGTGAAGATCCCAGAATATAGTGCGAACTCCCCTAAATCTGCAACGCGTGTTGGGGAAAGACAGCAAAACTACAAAAATATGGCCTTAACAATCTGATATGTACGGATAACTGAAAGTTCATTCAACAGTGCCCATAGTTAATATAATCAGTTTTCATCCCGAGATGTTAATGTATGTGAGTCCGCACCTTTGGGTTGATAACGTTAATCACGACATCGACGTGTAGAAAGTGAATAGTGTGTAAAGTCGGTTGATTGGCCAGTATGTAACCTGTTAACCAATAGGATTCCAGTATTCAGTGCTTAGTAGCCGCTCCCTGAGTATCCCTGGTAGTAGTTGGAGTACTGCTGCTGCTGAGAGCCGTAACCATGCTGTTGGTAGTTTTGCTGTGGTGACGTCTGGTAGCTCTGTCCATAGCTCTGATACCCGCCACCATACCCACTCTGGTTACCGTACCCCCCATACTGCTGCTGTCCATAGGACTGGTGGTGGCCATAGTTACGGCTCCCATAGCCACCTTGCCTCTGCTGGCTCCTGTAGTCTCCTCCGCCACTTCGCTGATCTCTATTATAATAGCTACCACCCCCCTGCCTTTTGTCATGGTACCCTCCCCGGCCGCCGTAACTCTGCTGCCGGTAGCCGCCACCACCGCTACCACCACCATAACCTCCTCGGTATCCTCCACCCCCTTGGAAACCACGCCCACCCCGGTATCCTGATCCACGGTTGTCATAACGACGGTCCCTCGGAGACCAATTTCCGCCGGGTCTACCTCCTCGGGAGTCATGACTACTCCATCTTGATGGGCGGTCATCTGATCTTTGTCGCTTGTACGGGGGCTCTCCGCCACGCATGGAGCGGCTGTGGAATGATCGTCCTTCTCGGTGGTACTCTTCAACTATGGGCTCTGAAGCCTTCTCGTCTTGGTCAGAGTAAATGACTTCTTCAAAATAGTCACCAACCTTTGGTATGGTAAAACTCGCTGAAATCAAAGCGAGGCAGTTAGGCTTTGATAACTACTACAGCTTCTAAAACTCATCAATATCTCATTCGTCCAACCACTAATCCCGTCGTCGTACTTTGATCACAAACTGATTTTAACACTAGGTGAAATACTGGACTCAAATCCAAAGTTTTTGGATATCCAAAAATACATTAGTTTATATCTTTCACTGCGTTGCAACTCTTATTACGATTTTGTTAAAAAATTAGTATAATTCTTTATTGCTTAACTTGCATAAATCATAGTTAACAGAACGAACTGATAACGAAACTTGGCCAGTTTCTTTGTTCTGTGTTTTAGTTCTCTACCTCATCTCTTCTGTATGTTGGCCTTCACCGTGTACAAAACGTATAAGGTATTAAAATGCATATAAACGACTAACCAGTACAAACAATCGGGTTCACACACAAAAAAAAACAAAGTGCACGGTCACAGTTTGTTCAACATAAAATAAAGTCGGTTTCATTTCAGACGTTTTCAAGAAAGGTTTTGCAAAATACAACAACAAAAATTGTGAAAAGCTCAACACTGACACTGCTTTCAACAGTACGCACTCTTACGTTGTGGTAAAAATAAAGCTAAAATTAGTCCCCGGTGTGCCGATTTTATTTAGTTATAGAGGGGTTTTCCAGGATCTAGTGTTCAATTGCAAGAATTGCAATGACTTTCTAAAAGCATACAAACTCCAGATAATGAAATTGAAAACTTGATTGATAATTATTCTATTTTATGTTATTAATAAATTAATATCACCAAGGTATTGCTGATGGTCAAACCAGTTTTCACAACTTACATTTCATGTCACAGATGGCATTCTCAGGCAGGTTAATGCCTTCCTTTTTCCTATCTTCTGTCCGTTCTTTTAGAACATCTTTCTCCGGGATACAAACAATAGCTTTTCTTTGAAACCCGTTGAACGGTGTCATTTTCTTCTTTTGTGCTGACAGGTACACATTTGTCTGTTTAAATAAAACAAAATAAGCTTCAGCTATTGAGAACAATCATGGTCACTTCTGTTCACAGATTTGCTGTATTTCTAGCGATGTTTTAGGATTTTTCCAATTTCTCTTTTTTTCAGCGCCAAGTTTGATATCTCAATTCATATACAGTTTCTTTCTTACTACATGAAAACACAGAATCTCACCACTTTTGAACACAATGAGTTTTAATTCTAACTGGCAAAGAAGTTACACTTACAAACCAGTTACAACTGCAACACAACACACTGTAAAGCACTGCATTGCACCACAATACCCTGCAAACCTAACACAGCCATTGGACATCGACAAAGCCATATCCGTACTTTGAGGTGTTTGTCACTATACAGCAGCAACGTTGTGTATACGTGGTTTGAAGGGTTATAACTAAATGTGTATTTTACGAGCCTTGTTACGATCGTGATGCGCTAAGAACTATGGGTGGATGTAGCAGACGCCATCCTTTTTATTACGGTCACTTCAACCCAGCTACAACACACCAGCTACAACAAAACTCAGCCCCGAGACAGCACAGTCAAGTCAAGTCAAAACACAACACAATTAAAACACAGCCCGTCAAAACACAGCACCTGGTCCAGAATATAGTTCCTCTTCTTCCTTGGTGCCAGTTCGAACAATCGCTGAAGACACTTGGCAGCTTTGTCCATAAGTTTATTGTAACCACCAGCATCACGCTTACGAGCAACACCCATGATCTGTGTTTGAGGAAAAGAAACATTACGTTTAACTCGGTGTCGATATTTTTGATATACGTACATGTAGGGTTCAAAGACCTGTCTTGGACACATTGTTCTTTGGGTAAGTTTACTAGTGTTTTGGCCAAACAAAAAAAATTAAACACTTAGCAGTTGTTGTTGACTCCTGAACAAGTTTCACAAAAGAATGCCTCCGACAATGTCATATACTGCCTTCAGATTTTTAAAAGAAAAAAAAAAGACCATCTGACAGTAGATCTAGTAAGGTTAAAAGAAAAACTGTATAAAAGAAAAGTTCAGTACAAACTTAATGATTTGAAATCTCACTGAAAAATTATCAGAGCCACAGTGTTTTTTTGGCATTCATTTTATTTCCGCTTAAATTATTTACCTTCATCTTCTCCATTATGCTGTTTGTTCCAAGAATGTTATAGTTCTTGTCAGGGTTCTCTGCAACATGTTCCTTCACCCAATGTGTTTTACCAGATGCTGGAAGTCCTACCATCATAATTACCTACAGAACAAAATAAACCATAGTTTAGAATGACAAACCAAAACAGGATTTTTGAGGATCCACTGGAATCTGGGATACATGCAAGATCTTAATTTCTTTCAGATACCTCACACTCTGCCTTAGAGGATGGTCCCTTGAGGCCTTGAACTCTGGCTTCTTCAACCAACTGCTGCATAAAAGTGAAACCTTCTTTTGCAGCAAACCAAGGCTCCTCCTAAAGGGGAACAAATTCAAATATTCATTACTGATGAAAGATTTGATCTTCCATTCTTAATACGTTCACGTACAGAAGTTGCAGTTTCCCAGCACTCTCAAATATGAACTCTACAGGGCAATTTTCAACGCTTTCTAGGCTAAAAGTCTGAATTCAAGGGTTTCGCGTCCTTGAAAAAAGGAAATCAATTCAAGGATTTTCAAAGGCTGAATGAACCCTGTACAAACGAAATAACCTAAAATCCTGCTTATACGTGTAGAATTCTTGGTTACTCAGCCAAGAGCATATGAATTGGACTTTACAGTATTTGAATACTGTTTGCAACCTAATCAGTGGAAATCTGCCTGCAGTTTGTTCTTGTGTGTCTTACCGTTGCTCCGAAGTTCAAAGAACATTCTGCATTTTTCACCAAAATGTGAGGAAATAATGCCTTCCCCTCCAGCTCTTCCTCGGTCAAAGTGAAGGCTGTGTCGAGATCCTCTCCATTCTTACTGAACGCAATAGTTTTCTCCTCACTGTCCAAGTCCTAACAATAAAACAACAACGTTTGTCAAGCATTTCAAGGAGATATAGATTCCAGAATTTCACATGTATGAGTTGATAGCGCATATAAGCCATCCCCCATTTTGAAGCCAAAAACTGGTAATCTTTCAAGTTTTATTTGCCCAAAGTTAGTTTTATACCTGAAGTGAACTATTACACTTCTTTCAAACTTGTGGTGATAATATGGGTTTATTTGGGTTTTCTAAGAATTGGTAGATGTTTTATGTTGGGTGGGTTTGTGCAAGTCACTTTGAAGAGTACCACAAGTACTGCTGTGTACTCAGATGACCAATGAGAGAATCTTAATATATTAACTAACTAAACTGCTGTAACCAGCAGGTACCAAAAGCACTCACCAAGTAGCAAGTGATAACGTCACCCTCAGAAAACACCTGTCCATAGTCTGAAAACTCACTGTCGCTGCATTTCTTACCAGTGCTGTCATAACCATAGGACAGTTTGTCTTCACCTGCAAGCAAATGGGTCAGTTACAAAGAGTTTCCACTATGACTTTCATTTCATTCTTCTATTCTTTCAGTTTTTAAAATCTAACTTTTATCAGTCCTTCTTGGAAGAAGTCATCTATTGTGGTTTTTCAGTATACTCATAGTAAGTCTGGACTCCTCTCTTCTCCTCAGCAACAAATAATTTAATATAATTCTGTTATTATGTTTATACATTCAAGAGTTGGTGTATATTTAAAACAATTAATTTTTCATTGATTACCATAAAATAACATTCCCTCAGAGCATAAATTCAACGCCTTCTGGCAAAAATGCTCAAATCAGACAGCCTTTCCAAATGCCCTTAAAAATGAAAATTTTAAATGTTCAAGGTGTTTGTAGGAGTTTGAACCCATGTATCTTACCCAGCTGCATGCTGACAGATCCCACTGACCACCCAACCCTTACAGCTTGCTTTGGCTCTTCGGACTCAGCAAGGTCAACTGGAAACAAAGCTGACACCTGAAAATTTAAGTGTACATCGTAGAAAATGTTATGATAAAATAAATGGAAGTACAAACATTACATTGCTCAATAAACAATAAATTAATAAAAAAATAAAAAAATGATTATGTAAAAAGTACAAACTATTATTTATCTGCCCATCCCAGCTAAATATTAGATTTCTCCTGTTCCTTACAACTTCAGTAAGACCAAGGAAGCACTGTCACCGTCAAAGCAAGAACAGTGGACATGGAGCAGATCTGTGCATTCCAGTAGCTGTCCAAGGTACAAAATTCAAACACAAATGTCTTACCTTGAGATAAGTACCTAGAACAACCTTCAATAAATTGTTTGAAAAAACAATGATTTTGCCACTTTGTGAATATCTTAGCTTTTGATTTTGTAGACAAGCATATGTAGCAAGTTGGAGACTTTGTGAAGACTTTGTGTGAACATCCTCAGTCTGCATTCAAACTTTGTTTGTGGTAAAATAAACTACAGTATCATAAATCCTTGGACCAGTAAGGGCCAGCAGAATGTTTATTTTACTGGTTTATCATGGAGATTTCAAGTAAAGCACAACAACCATCTGGGGAAACATTGTCAGTATATGACAAATATTTCTTAAAGTACACAATCACTTTATAAATAATGGTATAGAAGGTACAGTACACAACAGCTCCCATCTTTGTCAGTCAAAGCACTGTTTGGAATCACCAAGCTGCATTAACAGCCTCATAAGGTCTCCAAAGTACACTGTCATCACACAAGATGGAGAACACTTTTATCTTATTTGATTTACCAATGCTGTTTATCAATTACCTGTTTAAAAGAGATGTCTAAGTGTTTAACTAATATTCAGGAACTAGAGAAGATACAACATACACTGTACTAAACACAAATATATGTAGGTTCCACATTTTGCAAAACCTCAGGTTAAAGAGACTAATAAGATATTTCATGGTGTTCTAAATAAGTGCAAAGTTGCACAACACAATTAAGGAGAACTTCTATTTGAGGAGCAGCTTTCCTGTAAGATAGCTGGGGGATTGACAGGGTTCCAAAAAATTAATACTTCAATTAAAATATCTCAAAGTATATGATAGGAGTTTGGAGTAGGACTCCCAAATCTAGTTACCATCGAGGTGTTTATGTTGTTCATGTGTCAAGAACATCTATGGCTGAATAACTTGGTCTTCTGGTGGTGGTCTTGGAAAAATTCAATTTCCCTGAAGTAGATTCCAGGGTGATATCTCTGATGTAGATTTCTGGCTTATCTCCCCTGACCACTGACCCCCCTGCCCCCTAAACAAATGATTCTAGCCAATCACTCAGATACATACAGGTCAAAATCCCACGAAATAAGAGAACTCCAGTGTATTTTCAGTATACTTCAAATGCTGAAGTCAGTTGTTACAATAGCTACATCTGTATAATTTCAACTTACTTTACATTCAAAGCAGATCTTCCCGGTGGTGACACCCCAAGTGGCTCTACCACCGGCAAACAGGTACGCAAAACACCCTTCTGGCAGGGGGCGGCAGCTAAGACCATCTGGCATAACTTTCAAGTTAATGTCACAGTTGTCTAATGTACAGAAGAAATTATATCAGAGCAAAATTGATACTGAAACAAACTGACTCATAATGTTGTCAGTTTAATTGTTCTTTTCTTACTCAAGAACTGTGCAGACCAATGTATTTTAACAATATTACCAGGTAAAATAATGGTTTCTTAGAATTTGGTCTGAAAAAGTAGTTGTAATAACAAGCTGGTCATATTTATAAGCACCTGGCATAAAGTTTGTTTCATTTTACCATAGTAAAGAGAGTGAGATTGTTAACTTGGCTAGTTTCTTTGTTATAGGTTTTTGTTCTTTTATTAACTATCTCTTTTGTTCTATGGCCTTGATGGTGCACAAAACAAAAAAGCTAGTGAAAAGGTATTGAAATGCAGATGAACTTTAACCAACAAAAATATCTGGGCCCGCACATTGAACAAAGCAATGTGCACTGTCACAGTTCGTTCAATCTACTAGTAAGACAAAGCAGCTATGAACACTCTTTTTGAAGTTTGTTGAGCTTCGCAAGTGGTCACTTTAAGCCCTGCCAATGTTAAGGTTTAAGATAAGTAGTTTTTCAACTCACATTTGTCCATGACGACCAGAGATTCATCCAGCTCAACTTCCTCCTCCTCTTCTGGTTCAACAGCACTGAACAATAGAAATCAAACTTGGCTCAGAACACTGCAGCCACAGTTTAATGCAACTAATTTCTTGATTCTGAGCAAAAATAGCTACAAGGAAAATTTTCTAAAGCATACTGGTACAAAATATTTTCCCATGCTTAAATCTGCAATGTTTAATAATAGAAAATTATTAACTATGAAAACTTTTTTTGAAGTACAAATTGGGGAACTAGAAGATCTTTTTGTCGTGATTGTTAATATTCATTAGGTTTATAATCATTAAATTAATAATCTTAAAACAAAAACCTGCTTTCCATAACCCACCTTTCTTCCTCTGCTTTCTCCTCTGCTTTCTCTTCTACTTTCTGTTGCTCTTCCACATCTTGTTTCTGCTCAGCTGTTGGGAGGGTATCAAAAGCATAAGAAAAAACAATAAAAACAATGAGACAAACAACTAAATGTACAACAAAGCCAAACAAATTACAGTGACTTTGACAACAACACAAATGAAAACATTAACACATTTAACAACAGCAACAACAGTAGCAGTAAAACAAATCTTACATCAACACATTAAACTATCTGTATTACATTGCTTTGATTCAGAAACTAAAATATTTTTCTACAATCCATATTTGCTTTGCTGCAAAGAAAATCCACATTCAGTTTTCATATGGTAAAGGTCAGTGTTGAAGCTGCTCTTTAGCCCATTGGCTTTATCATTGTTTGTAGTCTTAAATATTGTATTGGCATCCACTGCTGATCCCTGCAACAAAAATGATAACGCACTTTGTGTCACAGGACACATACTTATCATTTCCATGTTTTTATTTCTCTGCATCGAAGTGTTAATTAAAAAGTGTAATGTCCGCATGTTGTAGACCATTGCAATGTTCCATTTGATCAACAACAAGGCCTCAGGATTGCTCTGGTTCTATTCAGATGATTGCTTAAGTCCAGTTCTGTGTCTGGCTTACAGGAGCATTCAATATTTTTCCATGTTCTTTTTCAGATGCCACATTTAGCAGATGCAAGCCACCTGGGCTGCACATCAAGACTAATATTAATATATAGTACTTAACAGTTGTTTACTTAGCAATACTTTATCAAGGCTACAAAGCTCCCGAATTAAGCTGCACAACATGGTCTTGAGAATGTTGCATTTCCCACCTCAAGCTACTTCACACACAGAACTCATGTAATTGTTGTCACAAGTTGGCCTCAACATGTCTCACAATACTGAAGATTCTGCATTGGCTTCAATTGGTGACACCGGAAATGGCAAGGGGACCGACTGAAAGTGTTGGAAGTTGGTCAATACCATTTATCATTACTAACATTTCTGTTAAATTCTCTTATGAAGGTCGTAATAACGCAGTTCAGCTCTGACAAGTATCAAAAGAATTGTAACTCACTGTGATAATCCTGAGCACAGCATGCAACATTTAATGACTCACTGACAATATAATAGAATTAGACAAGCACTGCAACTGATAATGCAATTTATTAACAGCAAGATATGATATATGATCAGCTGAGACAGCTTAATTGAAAATCAACATACAAGTTACTTTGATCAAAAAAATGTCAAATGTGTACAAATGGATTCTGAAACAAAATGTAGTATTCTGTAAACTTAGAAGACCTTCAAATACGACACTTTCAATGAACAAATGTTGTTCTCTGTCAAACAATTACAAACTGAAGATAAACTTTGTAATTAAACAGATCTTTACTATTAATTAACAATTATTATTGTGTACACTCTCCCACTGTAAGAAAAAGGTTTACACTGCAGGCACATCCCTAGTGATTCACTGACAAAAATAAAAGCAAAACAACAACTGAATGGAATTAAATACAATACGAAATTTAGACTGATTCTGTTTGATGGGCAAGTTCTATTCAAAAGGCAAGTCATTGAACCAGGACATTCCCTAACATAAGCCTTATCTGTATTCTGATGAAATCACTTTGAAGTCAGGTAACCGTTTAACTTAGAAGATAACTATTTGCAAGAAAGCAAACTTAAATTAACTCTTGCTAAATAAATCTTACTGAACTGCATCGAGTAACCATTATGAAATTTAATGACACTTGCTCACTTTAGTTGAAATTCTTTGCATTTTAGGTCAGTTTTGACATAAAAAAAGTTCATAAAAAAACTGTTAGATTCCATGAACATAAAATTCCAAAAATGAAAACTTCAAGTAGGAATCTCATTCTCAAACTCTTCAAAAATAAGGAATAGAGATTTAACACTTTTGGACGATCTGAAAGGTTAAAAAGGATCAAAATTCAAAATTATTACTTTTTTAAGTTCTACTCAAAGGAGATACAAAATTCAAACAAAAAGGAATGAAAAAGTTTGCAACAACAATGAAATACATCTCACAGAGTTGTAAGTGATCCAACCAAATTTGTCAAAACTGACAGCTGTCGATCATACGGAATTTTCAAACCTGTATTTTGTAAATAATTTCTTATTTTCATTTTATTTTCTGACTGACCAAACCTCGAACTGTGTAATGAAATACCACATCAATTGGTGTGACTTTATAAGATATTTTTGATTTTCCCTCCAGGAGGTCAGGTAACCTTTCCTGGCCAAATTTCAGGTTGACCCAAAATGCCAAACTTTAAATGATCATAGTCGAGTAACTCTTGAACAAAATAAATAAATAAACTAAGTTGAAATTTTGTTTGAGGCACTTCTCTACACAATGTTCAACTTGGATTTTTTATGGAGTTTGATTACTAAAAACATGATCTGTAACTGATGGTATATTTTAATACAAAAGCTTCAGACTTCTCCAAAACAGCTATCTTATTCAGGTATTCAAGGTAATTTGCTCTCAGAAACCAGACTTTAAAATGAGTGTAAAGCACCAGATATTTAATCAGTATGACTACAGAAACCACAGTCATTTGGTTATTATCTCCTCCTCGATTCTAGGTATATAACCAAGTAGCATATGATAATGATAATCACTGCAAACACAGTTCATCATCATCATCTGGCGGCCCTGGGAGCCGGGATTGAATCCACAACCTGCCACCACAAAGGGTGGATGAGCTCCTAGCGGGTCAACGGCCATCATACACTCTACACTGGGCAGGGAACACTCATTAGCCCTGAAAGGCAAGCTCCCTTGGAGAAGGAGACTCTGAATGGAAACCCGAATGCAGGTCTCGCGAACTGCATTCCGTCATAGCAAATGAAAGGATGAATCCAACAACCAAAACTTGGTTATTATAACATTATAAAAGGCACAACCTGTTGGTTCAGGGCTGTAGGAAGCCTTGGAAAACTGGGGGCACTGCCAAGGGCCGAAGGCATGAGCCTTTTAAGGGAGTCTGGGGGCATGCTCCCCCGGGAAATTTTGAAAATTAGTTTGTTTAAAAACGTGTTTCCTGGGTTTTGAATGGCATTTGAAACAAAGTCAGAGTGTCTAGTACTAGTAGAATATGAGGTTTTCACAAACTTGGAGCAATTTTCTGAGCTTGATACATTTGACACATTTGCTGGAAAAAAACTGGGGAGGGGGGCATGGGCCCCCCGGTCCTACCCCTTGCTACGGCCCTGTGGTTACCCAACAACTTGCTGATTTTCCTTAATTGAACTGATTGTCATTACACAGATATTATGATTAAATGGTCTGTAAGTATATAAAACTGTTACAGGATATTGGATTAAAATAATGCTGTTTGCTGCCTCAGCTGATGAAAAACACCTTATCAATACCATTACAACAAAAACAATTTTATTACAGTGACAACAAATTTGTATCAGGCTGCAATTATGCAAAAATAAGCAAAAAGTCGCACTTGATGAGGATAGAAGTTCAAACACAACTTGCATACTTTTACAACCTCTTCACAAGTTGGATGTGACACTAACAGAAGGTGTTGATATGCACAGTGTCGCTTCAATTCACGAACAATGCTGAGGGCAAATAAATCTGCAACAAGACCATGAAGTGCAGCAGAGCTTTGTAGCCAAAGAGATTTAAGTATCCCGTACAGTTTTGTAAGGTCATTGAAGTTCATTTAGACTTTATTTCATGTTGCAACTTGCAATTTTGTTTTTATTATATAAGGTAGTACTTCATTACCTGCCCCACGATGGGAATTTTTACCTTACAAAATGACAAATAGGAATGCTAAATGTCTCTCGGCCAAGTGAAGTGAACTCTCTGAAAGAAGACAGCACCAAGTGAGATACAACAACTAGAACTGAAATGAATAAAGTTACACATTAACCGAAGTCAACTACTCTGAATTTGTACTTGCAAGCCTTGCAGCTGTTTATTGCAGAATGTAGATGAGCTTCAATTTGTAGCATGTGTCTCACATCAAATCTAATAGGGGAAAATCTCAATTTAGGCAACACTGCAATAGCTACTACACCCTTGTCACAGAAACAAGAGGCAATGTTGTAGCAATTAATGCTGGCAGTAACGGATTGAACTGGTTTTGTTCAGCAAGGATTGATATATGTTTCTTACTGCAAGGTTTGGTGTAAAGCTGACATTTTGACAGTTAGCCCAGTAAGAGCAGACTTTGGCTTTTCACCAAGCCTTGTGATGCAAAACATACCATATAAACCCAAAAGTCACTGGCCATCACTGCCACAGCACTGTCAGCCACAATGCAGAGATCTTGCTATTTATGGAGTCACAAATGTTTGCAAAGAACATCAGAAAATGTGACTCCATAAATGGCAAAAAAAATGCATGTCACTGCAATAGCTGTTGCCACTGTGAAGCTACTTCACCCAGATTCTTGTCCAAGAATTTGTCAATTATGGCTTATCATCTGCACAGTCTTAACTTTACTGAACTTTTATTTTATCAAAAAGATTAAGCCTACAAAAAAACTTTGAGCTTGAACAAAACTTTGAAACTATAGACTTGACTGTTTTATCAATTTAAAACAGCTTGCTCAGTAAATCTTGTTGTGCTAGTTCATAAATTCGCCTTTTGAGTTGCATTATGTAATTATTTTGTTTTGACAGGTAAACATTGACTGGTGAAGACTTAATTATCAGTTAAAACCAGAAAACTAACTTATCTAACGTTTTTACGGCAACAAGTAACCTTGGTATTTGGACTGTTATTTATTTTATTAATTAGAGAATTTATTCCTCTTGACTAATAAACTGTGCAAACATTTTGCAGCATCCATAAAAATATTCTTGTTTTTATTACTAGCAAAAATGTTGTACAATTCGTGAATATTCTGCAACAATCTGAATAGCTCAAGCTTGAATCTGCTAGTGAAAAGAAGCAAAAAGGACAAATAACTGATTGCAACAGTTGAGTATACTGGTTGCACTTTTAGTTTGAAATGTTTTTGTTGAATAATTGACAACAACAGAACCAAAAGAGGCAGAGATACAATTTTAGAATGCTGTTTTGTGCAAAAACTTTCTTCAAATCGACATTGTGACCTGTTGAGTAAATTGGAGCAGTTGGAAAATTGACTGGTTGAAGTACTAGGCATCCTTTCTGTAACAAGCTTTTCTTGTATGTGCAAGTACATAAAAGAAGAAGGCTTTGGGGTTCTTTTTCAATGGGTTACTAACTTACTTTGTTATTTTTGTGCACTTTGTAGCTTTTGAGTAGCTTCACAAACACAATACTAGCAGCTAAAATTTCAACATCTGATGTGAAGAAAACATGCTACAAACACCCAATCTACTCATTGCAGTAATGCACCATTTTACTCCTAGTATATTTGCAGGTCAAACTTTCTTAAAATAAAGTGTCTTAGTGTCAGGTGTGCAGCTAGATCATGGTTAGACTAAAATTAATTTTCAATCTTTTTTATCATTTAGAGATTTAGACAGCACAAAATTCTCAGTGAAGTATTTTATTAGGACAAGTAAAGAGTGACAACAAGAAGTTCCAAACTAAACTAATTTCAATTGTTTAATAACTAATTTGTGTTAATTTATTCTAATTCAATTTATGTAAGTGTGCATACTTTAGCTTGGTTCATAAGACAGTGTATAAATGAATGACGGTATAGGGATCCATCTAGCTCTACGTCTTGCATCTTGGACAAAAAGAAATTTGGAAAAACACAAATTAAAGCAGTGCAGCAGATATGCTGGGACACATTCTTTCATTACTTGTCTTGCTTTGATTGTAAATGCCTCATAATTGAATCTCTTTTCCACAAATGTTTATGATTAATTGTTGATCATGGAATCACAGTGAAATTATCTCAGGTTTAATAGTTTATAAAACAAACACAAGATGAAACTAAAAGACGGCAGCATTGTTTTCAATTCAACCATGTGTGCTTTTACCACCAGCTGTGGCCCCAGTTGGAAACAACTTTATTCATGGCTAGACTATGATGACAGAAATAACTTTATGTTTTGTACAATTTGATTAGAAAGTTGAGTTTATTCTACAAAAAAAAAGCTAATGTAGCCATAACATATGATGAAATAAAACACATGTTCACAATGTACAAACATGAATAGGAATACTGTTTCCAAACTTGGACTCACTGACTTGTCTGGGACACACTTTTTGGCAGCTTTGCGAGTCCTAAACTCAGCAAACTTAACTTCTAGATGGATCTCTGAATATGAATAAAAATTGATTCACATTTATGTTGCTGAAAACTGGACAGCTTACCTATTGAAACTTGTCTTTATTATTTTGGTGGACAAACACTCAATCTTCAATAGCTAAAACACAATTCTTTAGGTTGTGCAAGTAACAGTTATAAGTCAGTTACTTTACTTGGTTTCTGAAAGCTTATCGTTATTTAGGAATAGCTGTTAGATCTTCTTTCAAAAGAATTACTAATAAGTGCTTGAATTATGTTACTTTACAGTTACACTATTTTATGCTGTAAACGCCTTTTTATAAGAATTTTCATTACAGCTGCAGAAAATGAAGTATCAGACACACTACAAATTAAATCACTTCTAAATTTCTCATATTTTTTTTTGAAGTCCTGCAAACATCAAGGAGCAAAATGGTCCACTTACAAGAAAACATAAATTGACTTGTTTACTATTTTACAAAAAATGAAAGGCATGTTGTAAGTTTGACTTCTAGTTAATAATGAACAAAGTGCATTAGGTAGTTCCAGTTAAAACATCATTCCATACTATACAATCCAGGATGATATATAGAGCCATTCTATTCATTTCTACACATTTCATTAAGCATTTAATCTGTCAGAACTCCAGACATACTCAATATCTCATTTCAGACTAATTAAACTATTGGTGCAGTTGCACATAATCTTTATGTTGCTAAATATCATTAGGACCTATTGTGCAGTGATCAAATGAAACAAATTACAATATAATCTTTATTATTAAATTAAATTTAATAGTTTCAAGCCAACTTTCACATCGATATTCAACAGTCGTACTGGGGCTTCTGCGGTGTACCACTGTAGCTTCAGTGATAGTTTCACGAATCAAATAGAAGACTTTAATTTATTGCTGAAATATAAAATGCAAAACAAAAGTTTGCATGGCTATGATAAGAATTCCAGTTTGTTGGTTGTTTACCACCATCTATTCTCAACTTCCCCCACTTTGATGGTGTCCAGATCATGATCTCGTACAGTTTTCATCATTTAACAAACAGCTTTAATTGTCCACTGTCTTGTGCTTGAAAGGCACGGACTTGCAGCTTCCTCCACAATGGACATTAAACACCATTGTTGTTCTCATAAATCTACAGTCACCTTGTTCATAAGCAAATGGCCATTGTTTAACTAACAATTCCTTGGTTTTGTAGCAAGAAACACCTCATTCCTTTGCAGAAAATTTTAGGTCTGTCAGAATTTACTCAAATTCCAAAAAGCTATTTTTTGGTATGACAAACTTAAAATGTTATATAACTGGAACTACCCAATCACTTACCAATCCGAAGTGTAGTCACATTCAAAGTTAGCCTTGACTTAAGCCAACAGCTGTTCAATCACGATAGATTATCTCCAAAGCCTTGTTTTCACAAGCAATGCAAGAACATGCACAGAAACATGCAAAAATTGTCTTGACGCAAGAACAAGTGAAACAAGCACAAGAATCAAAACTGCTTCTTTTTTTGCTTGCTATTGTGCTTGCTTTAAAGTTCTGTGCATGAAAACAAAACATGAAGCAAGCACAAGGAATCTAATGAGGGCTATTTATGATTAACCAAACAAAGCACTTATTTGAGGTTTCTTTGGCATCTTACCTGCATAAGCAGACAAAAGAAGCAAAGGCTTGTTTCAAGGTTCGTTTCCACAGGGCAAGGAGCTTGCACTTGGTTCTGCATTTGTTTTTGTGTTGCTTGTGAAAACCAAGCTAAATGAGATTATATTACCACAGTAATATTCAGAATTCTGGAATTCTGATAAAATTCCTTGAACAATCAAAATAAATATTTTAGAATCTAATGTTTAGTACACCAACCAATCAAAACAAAGGACTCTGAAATAAACAGGAAAGATCATTGGCATTGCCCACCTGTTGTCAATACCATTGTTCCCCATACTAGAATCAATTTGAGTGAAAATTAAAAAACAAATTTGACCTTTGAAAGAAATTAAGTCACTGTATAATGTATAAATACGAAGACAGTTTCAATTGCCTTGACTAGTTTCAAGGGATGCAAAGTAAATAAAAAATAATTATTCAGTATTTTGTAACTGATAAATGTGAATACCGTAACCAAAAAGTGTCATTCACTGATTTTGTATAAACCAAAGGATAAATATACATGCCAATTTCAATGTACCTATAGCAGCCCTTTGCCACTAAGAAACTTCTTATATTGTGAAAACTATGTTACTCTGCAAACTGGCATCATCACGGTAATCTGTTAATTCAGCTTATGGGATTTCAATTTTTGGAGTCTTAAAAAAACACAGTTTGGTTGCAGTGCTGTGCGTTTTTTGAAAGCCATTAATAAATATTTTTATTGTGGCCAGAAAGCAGTTTTGTTCCCAGTGCCATGTGTGAATGAAAGCACCTCTCTACTGGTTGCTCTGGTGTGCAGATAGCACTGGGAACGAGGTTGTTTGGATTGCCATCTTGGCAGTTTGCCCCAAAATACTTTGCGCACTTGAGATTGAAGTAATACACTCTGTGATGGCAGAAAACAACACTTTCGGAATTTTGCTCCTTGCAGATTTAACCCTTTCACTCCTAACCCGGCCGTAACCAGCCGGTCCCAAATGTTACCAATTTCCTGAACCGCCCGTAACCGGCCGCTCAGAAGTCACTTTGTTCCAACGCCTTTCCCTTCCCCTACATAGTCGAAATTGTGGTCATATTGTTATAACAATAAACTAGAAATATCAGCCAATCAGAATCCGCCAACTGCGCATAACATTTACGTATGGGAAGGATATGGTGGGGCAAGAAATTTCCTCCTTCGGCACTATAAACATACGAGCCGCCATAATGGCTGCGTTTTTGAAAACGTGCTCATTATGGCGGCTCGTATGGATGTTAGTGCTGACGAATTTCGACAAATTTTCGGAGATTCTGATGAAGAAGATTTAGGAGAAGAAGGATTTCAGGTTGGAAACGAGAGTGACTTGGA
>JAOBYE010718246.1:0-10705 GCA_025403585.1 Parazoanthus swiftii
ATACCTCTATATTTCTTTTCATATTACTTTCACAATTTAAACATACCAACCAACAATGAAATATAGTTTTTTTTAAATTTATTTATTTATTTTTTTCTGTTACTGTAAAACGATGAAAAAGGAAGAGCGAATAAATATTGTCTTTGTCTTGCCACACCCACTTGGGTGTCTGGCCACCTGTTTCTAGACAGTAAAACAAATGAACAAAAGTTTGAGACCGTTCATTATCACGTAACAAGGAGAGGCAGAATGAAAGAACAAATCGGTGTCTGCGCGGTTGGCACAATCGGTATGATCTCCGACTGCCAACCAGAAGGCGCCCCGGATTCAAATCCCGACCTGGTCGACCTTTTTTCGCCACACCGTCCGTGGACAGGGACGTCAAGCCGTTGGTCTAGTCTCGACATTCTGTCGGTAGACTTAAAAGAACCGAAACATGCATTTGTCGATAGGAGTAGGCTAATATCGGCGCTGTGGACTGTCACTTTCTCCTCTACAAAGGGCCTGCTGTAATTTCGCACCAGGGAAAGGCTAATAAGGGAGTTAAGCCTAGAAGGGATCGAGAGTCGAAAATGAATAAATAAACTTCAAATCAACTGAAAACTGATCAGTATTTTGACCAATTTACCAATTTTAGAGTCATGACACTAAAAAAATTAGGTTGTTCACGCAGATAAAACAGATATATTTGAGAGGAAGCTTCCGTCACCAAATGTGGTTTTCAGGGAGGTATTCCGTTTCTAACGGAAAATTGTAACTTTAATTAAAAAGTGCAACACTTAACGGCTAAGAGGTTAAAAAGCAAAAAAGTGCATGCATGTCCAGCCGTGACCGCTTTTCGAGTTCCAGTGCTAGAAAGGATAGATTTTAAACTATTGAAAGTGACTGACTCTTTCACAGATTTCCACGAACACTCACGTGAATGGACTATTCCACAAGTTCAATTGGAAAAGCAACAATTATCTGCAGACCTTTGGTCCAAATAGCGCTTTAATATTACCAAATAATCTCTTGAGAGGCATGCTCTCATCCATCACCGGAAACCCAGGGCGTCGGAAAGGGAAGACCTTGCTTTTGCTCTCGCGACGCCCTGGGATTCCAAGGATGGCTCCCGTCATGCACTAAAAAGTGCTCAGTTTCAGAGAGGTTCTCTAGAAATAGATAACGCAACAGAACAATTAAAATGATCAAGATAATATCAGAGAAATTAAACAGTAACATATAACTTAACAAAGAAAATGTCCAATGTTCACTTTTCTTTAGCCTAAAATGTCTTTATTTGCTTTGTCAAAAAAAATGTTATCTCTTTTGTTTTACTTTTTGTGCACCTTCCCTCCCCCATTTATTCCCAACAAATATAGCTTACTTACTCTGGCGCTCCACTTGCTAGCACTTGAAGGCGTATCAACAGAACCAAATCTTGTACGCAGGGGAGTCCTGAAAGGGGTTTTCGTTGTAGACTTCTTGTGCAAATCATGGTCCAAAGATTGCGACCACCTGTGAGAAATGAGCAAATCGCATTTCAGCGGTTCTGAATATTTAGATTCGGTTCCTTTCCCGCACCTAGTGACTACTATGGCTGGCGCTGATCTCCGGTTTCCGCAGTGTTAAGCAGATGAGAGTCTGTGACGTACCCTGGTCGGGACACTGACCCATCGTAGGTTAGCTGCGGCAACAGAAACTGGCACTCAATTGTATAGCTAATTCAACTGGAGCAAGTTGTATCGCATTGTGCAAGAACACACAACAATTACCTGGCAGAGGTTCCAACTTAAAACCTTTGTGTTGCGCCGGAGTCAGACACGCAAACCGCTTGGGAGGATTGCCGGCACATTTGGCAAGTTATGACTTTTTTTACATCAACGGTTCAACTAACTTTTGAAAAGCGGTGCCTCTTTTAAACAAAACGCAACGACTGCTAATAAGTAGTTTACTTGGTATCTGCATACTGAATATTCTTCACACGGACAGTCTTGAAACCATTTTAGGTCGGTAACACTTTGTGTTCTCAGTTTCTTGTGCTTATAATAAAAGACAGACTGAAATATGCAGGCCCTTTGCATAAATTTTTGAGCATTGAAAACGTGCATGTGCTGTACAAATTGGTTTAAAGATAGAGTTCTGTTTAGATGGATCTATGTGTGGGTTCGATGATGAATGGAATATTGATGTGTTCAAGCTAAGTTTTCTTCCTTATTTTTGCACTTTATTTTTCGGAAATGGGAATGTCTCAAATATCAGAACAATTCACCTTAAATCGAGATGGTTGACAGTTAGGGTCAAATACTTTTTTGTGTATATCAACTTAGAAATTTGAAACGAAAACCTCTGTAAACTGGAGAGGATGATGGGGTGTGTGTGTGTGTGTGTGGGGGGGGGGGGGAGTTACTTACATCTTCGTTTGCTCAATTGGAGTCATCCCGCTGCTTACAAACTCGTAGTTGGACTGGGACTGAGGGATGAACACCTCTCCATCAGCACCTGCAACGAATCAAATCACATAACGATCAGTAAAAGCTTCATGAAAAGTGATTATAGGATACTGCTTTGACTGTGCAATGAAACAATTTTAGATTTGAATACAACTGACTATTAACAACTCGCACCTAGGTTCGTACGGCCAACAAACCCCCTCCCCCCAAGGGTTCGATTTGAAAAGAGAAAAAAGACCCCATCTTCAGGGATTGCGTTAAGAGTTTTTAAGAGGTAGCCAGCTGGGCTCGTAACTGAAATGTTTTAGGAGACTTGCAAAAAATCCTGTAAGCCCAACTTTGTTTGCACAGTAATTTTATATGTAGGCGTTAGGTTACAAAACAATATGGCCAAACGTTTTTGTCAGCAAGCGAGAAGATACAATACGCATCTGTTTTGTAGCTCAGCTCGAGCAACAGTGTATATGAGACATTTCGATTTATCGAAAAAACGAGTTTCCAGTGGGACTTGAAAAATAAGTGAGAAAAAAAGTGTGAGTTTTAACTCAATTTTCACTCGCTAGCCGGGCGAACAAACATTGACTTTCAAGCAAATTTACTTGCCCGAGAAACGACCTACTCGCAATTGGCGATCGGGCGAGTGGATTCTCAATCCCTGCATCTTTCAAATTAAGTTATGTAAAGACATTGCGAAAAAATCATTGCTGTTAAGCCTTAACATTTTACCCAAAGACACTGTCAACGTTTTTACATAATTCAAGAACATTTCTTGAAGAAAACTATTTATTTTTTATTTGAGGACTTTCAAGGAACTTTGCACGTTTTCCGTGCAAATGCTATAACTCTTCAACGAATTTCCTTCGAGTTATGGATAAACTTGGGAAGTTGGGAGAGCACGAGAGAAGCGTAAGAGTGGCACGAGGCGAAACTCGATAGACGCACGCTAAGCATGGATTATTTCTTAATTAAGACTAAAAAGAAACCCAAGATAAACTTAAGATACCTTGCGGCTGTCGAGAGGAGGGCGTTTTGGGAGCAAGGGCGAGTGGCGGCGGCATCAGCTCAACCTCGTTTCTGTCTTTCTTAGTGGGTGTGGAAGGTGCGCTGACCGGATGTGAGGCAGCTCGAGGTCGCAGCACCCCCACAAACGGATCAGCATTCTCGTCAGCATTACCTGTGATTCTCTTCGTCTGATACACCTTGGCTGGCACAGGTTTGGGAGGTGGCAGAATGTATTCTGATTGACCGCCTCCAGTAGGAACATTGGGACGCTGGGAAAAAAAAATTAGAGAAATGACTGGACGAATGGTGAGTGAGCATTATGCGGGAGTAATGGGTCGTGTTTTGGTTGTAATTAGGGGGATTGGAGAGGAAATTTAAAGGAAAAAAGTTATTAGAGCGCAACAGATACTGGTCCTAATTGAGCAAGGGCCACCGCTCGGACAGCATACGAGCTGGCGTTTGTTCATTAAACATTAAACATAATCAAACATTAAATTTACCTAAAATCCCCCAAAACACTAAGAATTCCTTCAAAATTAACAACTGGCTCCATCTCTTTTTAACCTAAATTATCTAAAAATCATCAAAATATTTGTGAATCTTTATCAACTGTGGCACTGTGTCGCTATGATTCAAAACTTTGATTCTTTACACTGAAACCGAGATATCGGCAGATTATGACGTAATTACGTGGAAAGTCTATACGACCCCCCTCCCTTAAAGAATTGAACAACAAATTGCTGGAGCAAAGGGAGAGATCCATCACCAGTATTGCCTGTCTATAATTCCCCAAGATCTTAAGTGTTTGAAGCCTGGTGTTTACCAAGTCTTCAGTATGGACTGTGAGTGCATTATATTAGTTACCTTTGAAGTGAATTTTCAATCGAAGAATCAATGGAACACAAAAGGTGTTTTTCCGGCGTTTGTCACGGCCCGAAAATTACTGTTTATCATTTTGACAATGACTTACAAGTTAGATGGTGTTTTCATGATACCAGAATGAACGACACCCATCCCCCTCCCCCCCACGTTTAAATAGACGTCCTCATTCTGGAATGAAAGTGCAGTAAAAACATCGGCGGATCAAAAGTACGAGTCAGTTGATTAGCCCAACCAATCCACTTGCCTTATTTCGTATCAGAATGAACTCGTAACTTCTCTACATGACTTTTGTGGAACGTGCAGACAAATCTCGTTCTGGAACGAACAATTCGATCCGGTGCGACTGCCGGGATAAACTCATTCCCGAACGAGTCGTACCGGAATGAGATTTTAGAAGGTATCGTGTTAACGAATATAGAGACTCAGTATGGAATCGGGATATGGTCGTACCGTACCGAAACGAATCTCAATCTGGTATCATGTAAACATCGTCTTATTCCGACTTACTTCATTTTCTTTTGATTCTATCCTACTTTGGCGTGCTCTGAAAACAAAATGAAAAGTTGACAACCCAGCTTAGCTCTGGGTTTTAATGTCCCGTGTACAGAACTTGAGATAGTGCTACCTAACACACGAAACATGAATAAAACGGACATAAACAGTTTTGAGTTCCTTGAGAGAAAACCTGTCCTCAGGCAGGAATAATCCAAAGGATGGAAGAAAAAGAAGATGGGATTGGAATGCAAAAATGTGATCTGAAACGACATCGGGACTCAACTGAGGTAACATAAACCAAAATAAACTGCTGCTCTTTAAATTATATTAACAGAATTAAGTAACATTGAATAAAATCACTGAACTAAATTATTTTTATTTAATACATTTTACACTGAACATGGACGAAGAGTCCAGAAAAATATTTAAATACAACCAACATTTGAAATACATAGAGCAAGTCGACTTTAGACATTTTCTATAATTCCTTTCCTTTTTTTTTTACTTTCTTCTCTTCATTATCAAGCAGAAGCACAGGAACGAATCCTGAAGAAACTGGAGTTAGTTTCAAGAACTTTTGAAGAAACTGATTATAAATATTCCGTGATAACATGAAGAGGCGAACGAAGCTATTGAATTTCTAGTAAAGGTTGGATGATAATAAAGATGGAGGTGGACACGTTGTGAAACTGATTTTGTTAGGTGATGTTCTCTAATCAAGTTTGCCGTAATTCGCTCTTAACGTCGTATGTTTGAATAAAGATGAGATGATCATTCCAAACTAATGCAGTCAGCTGAGGTCCAAAGTATGTAGAAAAGCTTTACCAAAACCCCTTGAACCCAAAGATTTCAATAAACAATTATTTGTGCGTACTTACTTGGTACATTTTGCCAATATTTGTGGCTGCAGGCCATTAGATTTCATTTTCATCAGCAAGAAATACAATGCCGTTATTTCATCGTACTGCCACTGCAATTTAAATAAGGCGGTTAGTGGAAAATGCATGTATATCCTACCGAATCTTGTATTCTGCTCTGTAGAAAACATGTATTTAGAGCCTCAAATAGGAAAACACTAACGAACAAAAAAGGAACTAACTAATTTTGTTGAAAAATCCCATTTTCCGATTTTAAACTATAATTTCCATACTAGTAACTGATTTAGCATAAATTATAAGTCATGACGCCACACAATTAACGTCAAACGATGTGATCATAGTTGGACTACAGGTACTGAAAGTTTAATTTCTATTGCTATAAAGCTTCAAATTTCGGGAAAAAAACCCTGACCGTTTAAGGTTTAACACATTAGGCTTTTGAGACAACCAAAATCTCGGCCAAAAGTTCAGACACCATAGCAGAATCCCCCCCCCCCCGCTTCAGTTTTGATATGCTTTTCTTTTACTATTATTTTCAACAAGCAAAACAAAACTTGGCGGGGAAACGGTGAAAAGGAAGCCTCTGTCACATTTTTATTGTTGGAGAGGTAGCAGCCATTGAAACCAAAGTTAAACTTTCCCGTAGTGCGCGTTTCTGCCCATTCAACATGTACCTTTAAAATAAACCGCGTATTTGTAATAACATAATATATAATTTAATAGTTTTCATCACGGTGTCAACTCTTTTTTAAATGGATATATATTTTTTAAACTAGAATTGCAATATACAAAACGTGCTTGGGTGTTTTCTGTGACGCCTACCCATAAAAAATGACAATAACTCCATTAATCTTCGCACAAAACCCAACCATCAGAAAACAAAGCCACTTCACTGCGGTTGTTTAATTATAAAAGACAATTATGAAAGTTTTCAGCAACTACGTCTTTGATCAGCTGAAGTGTCATGTTACATCTAACTTAATGTTGTAAAACTCATACGTAACGTGAAGGAGTTTGTTGCGACTTTATTTGTACAAGTTGACGTCTATTTAAGAATAAACATTATGGCAAGCTGGGTTGAAGAAAGACAGAAACAAGCAATTCATTGGTTACATACGGTAGTCATTCTCGAATGAAACAGAAAAAGTAAATCATACCTCGTTCACCTTCCGCAAAACAGCATTCACCGAAATGTCGAAGTGTGTCGCTAATTCCAACACAATTTCGGGATCAAGTTTGTTCTTCTAAAATTTGCAGGAAAAATGTAAAAGTAATTAAAACGATTGGTATTAACATGTGTCACGTAATAACAATATGGAAACTACAGGGGCTCTAACTTTGAAGTATAATCAGTGACTATTGTTATATATACAGTTAGCAATTAGCAAATCAACGTGATTTGTTAAAAGTTCGCTTTTTGTTAGTTTTTTCGTCTCCAATGTAAGGCAAAGTAAACCATACATAACAGGAAATAAAACAGAATGAGTTTCAGGAGTGTTCAATATTCTTTGCTTTTTCTTTTTCAAAATGTTTTAGGTAACAATATAATTCTTAAGTAGCTGTATAATGAGAAACAAGAAGAAATCAATATAGTCTAAACCTCTTTTTACCTTTTCCGTCCATAAAATACAAAAAAACTTTACCAACGTCATATTGATGTGTCTGATTGTAAAATGTCTGACAGTGCACCACGTTTCCACGCAAAAAAAATTTCAAGTATGCTGTCTTTTCCAATATTTTTGACCGTTGTTTGCAATTTCCATATCAAGACCAAAATTCACAATTTCTTTCTTATGACTTTGCCAATTTTCTAAATTCCTTTACGTTCCAGACTCCATGGCAAATCAGGGATCCTTAACTTTCATACAGGCCCGAGGGATTTCAAAAAGGTGAACAGGTAGGAGTTTGAACAGGCAGAGTAGGATGTTTATGGTTGGTAAGAGAATCTCACAAACAGAGTGAAAATAGGTGTCGGAAATGAGACTAGTAAAGGCCGCTTGCGTCGCATAACACCTTGTTTTGAGAACCCCGTCTTACCTTGATTCTGCTCTGCCACCTGACCGGCGAGGCGTACCCTTTCATGACCCATTCGTGGTCCAAAAGTTCGTGTATTTTAATACGCTTGGTTGGATTCACCTGGAGCGAGGAACGTTGTTGGACAAAAAACCTTTGATTCATAGATGATTTATATTATAGGACTTTGTAAATATTACACTGTGTGCTGCATGGAAAGCAGACGGTTGAGTGAAAAACCTGTGTATACTGCAATCAGTCGCTAATCTTGTAAATAAAGCGCAAATAAATATGAAAAACAACACTATAGAGGCAGAGGTTTAGCAGAATCATGGTCCAAAAGTTCCTGTACTTTAACACGCTTGGTAAGATTCACCAGGAACGCGCAACATTATTGAGAAGTAAAAATTATGTTCAGAGAATACTCTGCGATAGGTCTTTTTAAGTTATACGCTGTGTGCTTAATGGAAATAAATGTGTATAAATCACCTTGAGGTACTTGCCAACGATCATTGGTTATAGCTAAAATAAGCAGAAAACTGCTTTGTTTCACAGTGCATCATGAATGTTACCATGTCTTGTCTTTTGAATCAAGCACCGCGAATTGTTGGAAACTTCATCTTACTTTCCAAAGAAAACACCCGGATTATGACGAAATTAGAACACCATTGTAGATAAACTAGTGTGTTTTCAGTCATTGCAAAGCAGTCGCAAAAGTATCAAACTTGAAACACTTTGTTCATTACATAGTTTCAATCTGAATGCAATTAAGCCCATAGGAAGTAAGATTTGATACGAAACTTAAGTATTATTATCAAGACTTTAATCCTTTACCTGCAACAACTGTCCGATAATCCTTATCGTGCCTAACAAAAAGGAATGAGAGAAAAATGTTAAACTGTTTAGATGGTGAACGAAATTCGTTTCGGCACGAAGGTAAAAGGATTGGCACAATGAAAATATGCGTCCGCCTATCAGTTCAACCAATCCACTTGCCTAATTCCGTACCGCAATGAGCTTGTACCTCCTTTACATGATACTTGTGGAACTTGAGGCCAATTTTCGTTCCGGAACGAACATTTCGATCCGGTGCGACTGGGATAAACTCATTCCCGAATGACTCGTACCAGAATAAGATTTAAGGAGATATCATGTAAAGGAACTTAAAGACTCAGTATGGAACCGGGATGTAAACACGGCTTAGTCGCACAACTAAAGTGTTCTAAAAACATTAAAACAGTTTTCAATAAAACAAGTGATCTAAAAGGGAGCTACATATGACGTTGCAACATGCAGATCTATGTGAATAAATGTCCGAGATAGATTAACAATCTTTCGTTTGTTTGAAGTTATTCTACAACATCAAGCCTAACACACACAACCGACAAATAGTTCAGCTGAAACTTCATCTCCCGTGGGCTCCAAAGTATATGAAGTTCACAGCATACCTGGCGACAACCACTCGGGAACATCGTACTCTCCTCGCTATAAATGAAACAGAGTGACACAAAAGTAAAGTACTTTCAAAAACCAATTTAAAGTTCTATATCATTCAAGGAACTACATAAGAAGAAAAAAGTCCAGCACTTTTCCAGAAACGATACAAATCTCGCCATAAGGAAACCATTGTGAAACCATTGTGAAATCGCAGGGTTATTTGACTTAGACGAAACGCAACTACTTAAAATTATCTAATTTTAAGTAATAATCTGTGTTTCATTGACCTCCGTTTTCAAAGCAATCACGTGCCTAACATTTTTTATAAGGCAATGGAGAACTGATAGACTATCAAAGTTCTTTCTAAGCAACGACATTTTCCCTGGTGAGTCTTTGCTTTACTTTCCGCTGACTATTGTTGAAAATAAAGAGGTTTAAGCAGTTTTAAACAAACACCACACCCTTGTGTTTTTTCATACCACAAAGAGGGAAATTGTATGGGTCAGGCGAGTTGCACTCGGGAGTTTTTGGCTCATTATCACTTCCAACAAATAGTTATTTAGTTTAATGTAAGAGTTACTTTATCTGAAGTTTTCATTTCAAAGTCCATTATCAAACAGTTGTTGTTATAATTTACCTTAGACTTCTATTAGTATGAATAAACCAAATACGTGACGTTACTAGTAAAAATTATGTTGACAGGTTTGTGTTGCTGATGTTATATGGGTTTTCTCGGTTGACTTGGTGTCTAGGAACAACCCTGGAAGGCCTTCCCACCTATTTTTTTTTTTCGTTTACCAACGTTTCTGATGGTCGAGATAGGGTCGGTCCGAAAAAAAAAAGTTGAAAAAATATATTCCGGGCCAGGTCTTAAATATTGCTTAAGCAGTAAAGCCTATTAATTTTGTGCTAGTGTGTGTAGAAAAAGATTTTATGCGCTGGATTCAATTAAAAAACATAAACTTGAAAATCGACTAAAAGATTTTGCAGATGCAAAAGTTATCCAGCTAGTTGTTTGTAAAACTACCTCAAGTAGAAAAATTGCTATTGTAGAAAATCGACTCAAGGACGAGTTTTCAAAAGCGACATTTACAATTAAACGCTTGGCGAAAACCGGAAAAATATTTAATAGTAAAAAACGTCTTTCCTCATACAGTATACTGTGCAAATCGTCAAATTTGCGGGTCGGTCGGAAGAAAACCAGAAAAATAAAGGGAGATTGCCCCAAATAATCGGAACTGCATAATCATAACGCTACCAGACGTGCATTCTGTGAGTCACCTGGATGAGTCTGTAGAGTTTGTATGTATTATCATCATCAAAGGGGAGAAAGCCGCACACAAGAGCGTATAAGAGAACTCCCATGCTCCACAAATCCACCTACAATATAAGGTAATAAATTATAATATAAAAAATATAATATAACATAATATAATATTTAGTGAATAAACTACTTCCGTGGTATGTTGTATTGAGTTTTACAGGCCCGAGGCTGAGAAATTGCCCGAAAAGTGAGCATTTGCCAGAGACGAAGTCGATTGTATTCACTAAATATAATATGATATA
>JAOBYE010718257.1:0-10704 GCA_025403585.1 Parazoanthus swiftii
ACTTGTATTCTAAGAATATTTTAAGAATATTTTCAGCCTCAAAACGCCAAAAAGTTAAGAATATTGAGCCTGAGTCTTAAAAACAATATTCTTCTAAAAAAAAAGAGTGTATTTGAAAAAAAGGACTTGCACTTGCAGCATTGTTGTTTTTAATTCAAGATCTGGAAAATAATCAGACAAAATTGAAAAACAGTGTGATAACAGTATATAATAGTATATAGCTGTCGGAAAGCAATTTTTTTTTTAGCTTCACTACTTACATTCAAGGGAATAATGTAATAAGTGACATTATGGAATTGTATGAAAAGTACTGGTCGATTCTTACACACAATTTTATTTAAGTCGGGCACTATTAAATTAGCGGTACTAGATTACACAATTTCTCAGCTTCAACATTGATTTAGAATCGCAATGTGTCGAATGCCTATAAAGTTATAACAAAACTTAAAGAGATTCAAATCTACTTAACGGTCATTTCTGATGAGACACTGATACATATTCTTTTTACAGTCACTCTTTTGTCACAGATGAGTGTAACCGTTTACTTATTAAATCTGTACTTTTGTCTTTGGAACGTTTTGAGGCTAAAATCGCCAATAATAAGAACGACTCAGATTCAGCTCAAAATTACATGTAAAAAAATGTAATCGAACTACCTAAAGCCATTCCGGACCCCCCTTCCTAAAATCCTTGATCCGTTCAAGGTTTCTCATTGCTAGCTGTTTATCAAATTGTGTCGCGAGCTCTTTATGCAAATATAATCTTGACCCAGCTTCGTACGTGCCTCGTACGTGACCTCCGGACGGTCCGCTCTAGACAGAATGTTGTAAACAAGTCTGCTTGGCACAAGTTTTGGTTGTATTCTTCTTTTGATCATATATAGTATTATTGGATTATACCTCTTTTCATCTTCTTAATGAGATTACGGTAGCGCTGCAACGTACTATTAAACATAACATTGTCCGATGTATATTTTTTTAAATGTCCGAATCTGTGATCAGTTCTTTCACACAAGAGCTGATTTGCAGACTCATTATAAACTAAATGAGATTCGTTTTCGAACTAGCAAGCTCTCTTTTATCATTATGGCACCGGTTGGTGTGGTTGGGCGGAGATTACCTCACTCGGGAATAGTTGTTGGCCTTGCCGTACCTCCTTCCCTTCGAGACCTCGAGCGCCGCCGATGGCTTACACTAACTTTCTCACAGTCCACAATATACACCGTTCCGACAGCCACCACATGGTCATTCCTGTGAACATACTCGGCAAACTTGTCTCTCTCGACAGTAGTGATACCATCATCCCAGGCGTAGCCACTTTCAAGGAAGAAGTGGGGCTTTAATCGCTCTGTGACAATACAGGTGCAAACAACTTTAAAACCCGATGGCACTTTCATCTTCGAGATATTTTCCTTGATATCATCTGTGATGTCATGGCTAAGTTGGATGCATACTTTGGGGTCATATCCTCGCTTTGCAATTCTTTCCTGAAGCACTTTCTTAATAATATCTTTGACAGTCTTGGCACGGAAGTCATCCCTCTGGTAGGACGGTGGTGCGGCCAAAACTTGGGGGTGCGACCAGGAGCGCAATCGTTGGGGGAAATCAGCATGCGTTAGGACAAAGCTTCCTGTATCTTTCTGTTTAGATCTTTCTGTGTCGAACAACGACTTCCTTCGCCAAGTGCTGCTCTCTGTTACTGGAGTCCCTTCAATGCAGTAGGCTGGTTTAGTTTGTGTTTGGAAAGATCTTATTTCCATGGTTGTTCGTTTTGTTGCGTGCCACTCGATGTTCCTGTTTTAAAATAGTTACGGTACCAATTGATTTGATTGAAACTTCCAGTCTTCGCAGTTTTTAAAAGTGTAAACAACCTCGACTGAGTTCAGTACTTGTGAAACACTGACCTTTCAGTTTCAGTTTGCACCCGTTTTCTTCAGCCTCGCAAATATAAATGATGAACTTAGGCTTTTGTCATAATTTTTAGAGTTACTTACGTTTCAGGTAATATATTTTGAGGGGGTAAGATGAACTGGCAATGGATTTGTATTTTTTAATGTATTTTCTTTTAATGCTTACGTCTTGACACAGCGTCCTATCACAAATATCTTCTGCGTGCTTAAAATGTTTACGTTCGCTAATCGCTTTCTCGTGACTCGGCTAGGCGACGCTGTATAAATAAATGTCATCAGCAGACAATGGCGCAGATTTAATCTCGATATGTTTTCTTAAAAACACCACCATTAATCTTTTTAATACGAGCTGCCGAAACTTATTAAAAATACTTAAAACCAATCAACAGGGGTTTGTTAAATTTGTCTCAAAAGAGTTATATTTAGCATGCAAAATGATTTTAATTTTAATGGTTGTGGGGGCTTCCGGCGATAATACCAACACAAGTTTCGTTTTTGTATGTTTTTAAAATGTAACATCTTTGCAGACCAAAACAAACGCGAAGTTCATTGTTTCCAGAAAAAACAACAACTTCAGTTTGGCAACAGTTATACTTAAACTATTATTACTTATGTTCGTAATGGAATGGAATGCTGTGACATAAAATTAGAGCATGGCACCAACGCAAGAAATGGTTACACGTCGTTTTGCTAACTGTTTTAAAACCTGACTGAAATTTCGAGCAGTCTCGCTTAAAATGTCATTTCGAAAGGAAGCATGTTTTGAGGGTGAGGTGGAGGTGGGGTGAGGGGGAGGAGGTATGTCACTATGTGGAAAGCCAAAACAAAAGTGGAACAGAAAACTTGCAACGCGAACAGTATGTTGTTATATTGTATTTTTGATATTAAGCTACACATGCAAGTTTCGCTAAATGGGAACTGCCTGGTGGTGGGTGACTTAGATATTTGAAGACACCGTTAAATAAAGTAAGAAAACTGAATCCAGGGTTCGCAGGAGGCCAAATGCGAATAAATGCACAAACTCTGCCAAAGTACCACCAAGCTTGCAAAAATTGCCTTCTTGACTTCTATACTGACTCCTTGGAAGGTAAAGTTAGGAACTACCAGCGCTTTTCACCGAATGTCCACTTTTCGTCTCACCCTTTGAGTCGTGGCCAGGATAGGTCCAGGATCGAGGTTTACCTTTTGGGAAATCTGCGTGGGTCATCACGAAGAAACCCTTGTCGTGAACTTCGTGCTTAGGTCGTTCCGCAGGATCAAAAAGCGACGTTTTCCGTGGTCTGTAGGCGGTTAATTCCGGCGAGTTTAAACCTGCGTCCCCTTCGCTTAATTGGGACTCCATGAACTACGCGCAATTTGAGGAATTGTGCAGTTTTGTTAATTACATGAACTGACCTCTGGTCATCGGCAGAATGAAAACTCACACAGAAACGTTTATACGCCTTGAGTGGATACGAGTTTACAACTATTTTTGATCTTCACTTCAAAGCGAATTTGAATTGCATCAACGTAAGTACTCCGAGAAGTTTGATTTTGCTACTCGATCCTGTGTCAGCCCCTGATGTTGCCACTCAGCCTGGTAACAAAGATATTCTACCCACGCATCAGTCTTTGCAAATCGAAGAAGTTGTGCACGTGGAACTCTGTCTTTCTAACTTTATCGTCAAAATGTCAAATGCGGATGAAAACAGACTTTGCTTCTAATCCTGTTCAATTGGATATTATAGGTAATATCTGAAATACGATTCGTCAAAACACAACGGACCCACAACGTTCATGTCAAGGATTTGACGCAAACAACTTCGACGTAAACACTGAATTAACGTGGTGCAGGGCTTCCCTTTTGTAAGAAGTGTATCCCTTTTACAGCTTTATTAATTTTGTGAAAAGAAACTGTCAGAAGAGTTATCTCCGCCAATCATTGATAATCAGATTTGCTGTTTATCGTCACTTTGGACCTCCCACTTTCTTGATGTTTGTTTATTTTAAAAAATATGTTTAATTCACTTAATGAAATCTCGACGGGAGTTATATGTCAGTAACCGTCTGCAGAAAAGCTACACGGGGTTTTATGTTTTTGTTATGGTTCAATCGAACCAAGTTTTCCTTGGTAAAGGCAGAGCAAAATGGGAAAGAGTGCTAGCTTATTACCTCGTTATATCGATAAATTATAACAGATAGGATACCAACTGTGTAGAACGGGGTTTATCGAGCTTTACCGATCGTTAGGAAAACGGTTCGAAACAATTTATCCAATGCAATTTATAAAATGAAGTTGCGATTTTCCTATGAAAGCCGCTGTTAACTGTAAAATGTTTCTGGGTCTTTTAGTTCGGGAAAACAGTTGTTAGTAAATAGAAGTTGATGAAAACTATGCTGTTTTCACAATAGGACACTTTTTTCAAGCGAATTGTTTGTGATGTGCAAAGCTTTATCTGTTATAAAAGTAGAGGCGTGTTCCGAAAAAAATAATAAATTTGTGAAAAATTTAAGACCTGGAAAACAAATTAAAAAGCGTGTGCCATTCTACAGATAAAAATTATATTAGAACAAAGGTGGACAAATATATGAATGTTAGAAATTGTTGATCAATTCACACCGAGCTATTAGCACGCCAAATAAAATATTTGATTATTTCCCGGTTTTTAACCACAGTCTTTTACAAAGTAAATGGGTCATGCTGGGTTTTTGTTTTTCAGTTTTTTTTAATATTTGCTCAGTCAAAAGGAAACTTGCTTAGTGGTAACATAAGTAACGGAAAACAACGATCTTTATGCGATCAGTAGTCACTGAGTTCAGTTCCGATCAAAGGAGCGTAGGAAAAATCCCTTCTGTAATTTGAAAAACAAAAACAAAAAAATGATGAGAAACCGGGAATTTACCTTGCCTTACGGGGAAGCATGAAATTGCGATCTCATAATCTTATAGTTACTTATAGTCCATGTTGGTGTCATGTAGTGTGACAACTTGAAGATGGTGGCCAAAACGCACTCTGAGAACGAAGTTTTTTTTCAATCAAATTATAACTGCAGTTTTTTAAAACCATGAAAAATTTTAGGTTTTGCCAAAATATATATGGACTGGTTCTCATGACATTTACTGGCTTAGGCAACGTGTTGAATCATGTCACAAAAACTGAAAGACAAATCGACGTATGGACATTCAATTTTCATAGAATACTAAGTTTATTATGATACCTTGTTCTTGTTATTAAAGGAAAAAGCTGTACCTAACCTGACAATCAGATTTGACTTGATTATGTCACCTGAAAACGATCTATATATAACGGCATGATGGCTTTTTTAAAACTACCTGTTTATCATCTATAATTGGGCTAAGTTCCTTCAGCGTGGGACGTTATAAAAAGGGCATTGTGTGTTGCATTAGTTGTATCCAAATTTCATTTTTTTGGTTTTACATTGTCGTCAAATGATATATTCTAACAGCCGAAAAGACCGTAAAATTACTCATACATCGAATAAGTACCTGAGCACTTGTATACTTATTTGGGTCGAAGCGCTTTTTCAAAAGGATCGCTCACTTATATGTAAACTTGGCCAGGTTCAAAGCTTTTGCTTTTATAAAATATTACAGCTTAATAAAATGTAAAACCCTTGCCGCATTCCGCCACCCGTTGTCATGAACATCAATCGCTTAAACAAAATTATAAATTTTAGTAGAGTTCAATAACATATTTTCAAACTTGTTGCACCTCTATATTCAATCAATGTCCATTATCAGGATTGCCCATGTTGAAAGAACTGCATTATGTTCTCGTTCTCATCAATTATGTCCATAATGTTTCTCGTGATGCTTTTTATATCGGTTTCCCATAATTACGCCATGTTCTGCCGATATCTTGGTTTCAATAATTTTGAATCATAGCTACATAGTACCGAAAATGACAAAAGATTCACAAATATTTTGACAATTTATGAGAAAATTAGAAGGAAAAGATATGTCAGGGTGAATTTATCCATTTCAAATCGATCTGGTAACTTAAGCTTAATAAAATATGTCGACTATGGCTCTATTAATTGTGATACCCGTGGTCAAAGAAATGGTTGATGAATCACCAAGAGCCGATTGGTGTTTTCTTGGATTTGACCCAAAGGAGTAGATTTAAGTTTAGTACAAGCAAATGTAAAGAGGTATGCTCTGTTAAAAAAGGTTGCAAGAGACCTTTGACCTTTCCGCCGATACAAGGAATAGAACAGTTAAAGGACTGTATTAGGTTTGACGTTACAAGACAATTGCAATTTTCAGCACACGTCAAGACAAAATTGTGGGAAGCAAATAGGTGTTTATATATTATCAGATCGTTGCGAAAAGAAGGCTGTTCATATTCAGAAGTACTGTAGATAACTTATTTAGGCAACTTGTGCTCCCGAAATTCACGTTTGCGTGCCGGCGTATGGAGCCAGTCAATATGACTTAAATATGATCCAATGTTTTTATCTAGATGCTATAAGAGGCGATACACCACGGAGCTTTTAGATAATTTCAACATTTTAGAAAAATGTGACTGAAGAATATTTTCCAAAACAGACCTTAGCCCATGCCATCCCTTTTATTTGCTTCTCCCGCAAGTGATCAAAGAATCATCAAAAAAGTTTGGTACGCAAACCCTTGCGAGGCCATTACAGAACGTTTTTAAAAAAGTTATTTTTTAACAGAGTAGTTTTTTAGATATAAGATAGCAAGAAAGTAAACAGCCTTTTTAATGTTTTTAAATTATTGTAAATATAAATTGTATATCTTTTTATTGTTGTAACAAACGAATGACATTATTGCACTTGGTTGCTTAGGAACAGTGCTTGATGCACCTATCAATGTTAAGCCTTAGGGTAAGGGGGTGGGATAACCACGGAACATTGTCTGAGAGAGTATTCCCCTAGTTAGGGATTTTGACATTTACGCAACGCCCTTGGGTCGGGAATTTGACTAGTAAGATCTGACTCCGATTGAAAAAATTACCCTGGGGGCGGGAACTTGACTTTCTCTCCTTTTCTCTCCTCCTAATTTAAACGAAGAAGAACGCGAAGTGCTCCCTTGATTCCAGTGGCGTGTGGCCATATTTTAATAACATGATAATTGAATAACAACTGATGACCCAAACATCAGCCACTCAGGAGCTAAGTTTAAATATTAAGTTTTCAGGTGCGAAACGGTTTTAATTGATATTACATGAGTCAAAACTTTTTCGTAGTACCCAAGATGAAGATTGCGCAATGGAACCAGCCGATAGCTGGAAAGCAATCCAATGCACCAGACCGATTGTTCCGAACGACTTCACTCCGTGTAAAAATTCTTTCACTAAAGTCGATTATAAGGATGGTGGTCGCTCTTTGCATCACTGTGGCCTTTGTATAGATTTGTCCTAAAAGCGTCGACTTTCTCCTTTTTGCTAGCGTTCTTGTATATGTATTTTCGCTGTTCAAGCTCAACCTGTATTTCGGTCGCTATATCAATCCATCTTTTTCAGTGTTTAACAAGTTGGCCAGCTTGAGAACTAAAAAGCTAATTGAAGACACCAACACGAATGTCCTATATACTGTCGTTCGTAAGCCATTAGAAGAAAGTAGAAATCAAAGCATAAAAAAACACACGATTGATGACCTTAACCCCGTTTAAGTGCAAATGTAAATAATTGGTCCCAAAACACACCTATTAGTAAACGAGTTCAGGTTAGACAAATCACACAACCTCACAAGCAGTCTTTGTGAACATCATGATGACTATCAATTTTTTGTCAGTAATGTTTCATTGCCCGGCTGTTCAAGTCACCCCTTGTTTTCATTTGAATATTGCTACCTTTTAATCCACATTGTTTGAAGTCACACAAGCTGTGTTGATACAAAATCAGTGCCGGCCAGTAGTCAATGTGTAAAAGTGATTATAGATTTTCTTTTTCAGATAAGTTTGTCAAATGTAAGACAGTGGTTCAAAGGAAGCATTCACACAATATACTTTTACCTGTTAATATGGAAACAGTAGCAAAATTTTTCAAAACCTTGTCAAATTAACTGAACAGATGTTTTCCAGTTCCTAAAAGACAAACATTGTCCTGCGCGAAGTGTTTGTTTTCCGAAATGCCACAAAATTATTTTAATTAAAGGTATTATCAGTATCACAATATCGAACTCGAAGTATTCATAGTGGTGTGATCACGCTAGTTGGTTTCGTCGAAATACGAATTCCACTGAATGCACCATGATGACTCTGCGACTGCACAAAGTCCTTCATCATTATATGTCCGCAGATGGGCCTCAACCACCCCCACCCCACCCCCCACCCCCCAACACACACAATTTACCTACAGGCACGTTTTGCGCAACAATGTCGTCCACTCACGAAAGATAAATAACAAAAGTCAAGACTGCACATTTTGCAAACCAAAGTTAGAAATTCGGGGTTAACGAGTCTGCCAATGTTTCTTTCAAACTAAATGAGTGATTAACTGAACAACTTTGTCGATATAAATATTTCGTGAGTCTGACAGGAATCGTTCGTTGTTCATATTTGATTTGCTTCCTTTGTTTTATCTGTTAATAATTCCCAGATCACTTGTGTTCATATTGTAGCACAACAGTTGCAAGGCTTCAAACGTTCAAATGAGTCTCATAAAATCCCCAAACTCTTCAGTTTCCCTTGATTTCTCCAGTATTCTTCGTACAATTCAATTAACAATAAAAACGGTACATAAAGCAAACAAGGACTTGTTACGATAACTCGATGTAGCAAAATTATCCGTATCTGGATTCCATAGGCACTGGCTTGTTATCTCAATGCCTTGGTCGCGTACTTCACCAATATACACAACGACTACTACTTTGGCATCCTCTGCTTTAACTTCTTTTACTTTATTTTCAACTGCTTGGCTAATTGCGGTGCATTGTTCAACACATTTCTCGCTCTCGTACTCACACTTATCCAAAGCTTGGGTTAATTCCTCGGTAATTATTTGTTTTATTGCTTCCTGGGAATCAACTTCGTCGTCAAAGTCTTTCAAATCCGCGACTTCCACTTCGATATTTGTGGCTAACTTTACTTCATCGATGTCTTCACCATGCCAAGTTCCCGCGCGCGGCCGAAATTCAGAGGTGCTGGATACGATTCCCGATGCAATTGAATTTATACTTGTTGTTCTGAGCTTCTCCTTGACTTTGGGGTCATTGCGGCGAAAGAGAAGCGGTTCGATTGAACTAAAAGTAATCGAACGCTTACGTTGAGCTTTGATCATTATTCACTCTGGAGAGACCAGAACTAATTCGTAAAACCAAACTTAAAAGTTAATGTTTCTGACAATATATTCCTCGCACTTTATAGTAAATCAATATGAAGTAATTTATACTATGAAGCACCTTTGCGCTTGTGTTTGTTGTCAGCGCACACTTTAAGCACTTTTAATTAAAAAAAAATCACGTTAACAATAGCTATTCTCGGAGTTTGAAAGTTCATTTATATTCAAATGAGTAAGGTTACGGCTTTCAACAAGTAGAGGAGATTAGAAATAAATCCTTAATGTACCAGATGCTTCCAACAGATGCGAAACAATCTATTCTGAGTCAGTAAGAAATATTTAGACAAGTCACTATCTTTAGATTCGCTGTATAGAGAGCCATAAAGTGGGTTAATGCTCCCAACAAGGTAATTTTTCTCGCGATATATTACTCGTTCAGAAGCCATCTCCTGCCAGCAAATATTCTCTTTCTAATAGTATAATCCCATGTTAAACAGGTTGGTCAACACATGTACTTAATGCAACTTTAATGAAGTTGTTTTCTGTACCATTCTGGTTAAAATTTCGTATACTTTTTTTTCGTGATCTGTCAGAGCGACATCAAGATAACAGCGTGAATTGCAAAAAACATGTGTGTTATCAAGTAATAAATCCCAATTGTGTCAACACCGTAGGACCAAATTATCGACCGAGGTCACTTAGGTCAAAAGCATAAAAACTCATTACTAGAATAAACTTAAAGGAATGCACCCGCTTTTACCGAGTATATTATGCATTCCATTGACGTCTGATGGTCTATTAAATTAGCTCGATCTCATCCCCAACTAAGAACTAAAGAAGGAGCCAGGACGATGGTCTTGTTGCCAAATCGCAACCGCACAACTGTCAGTACATTAATCGCTGGTTCACACTAGCGACGCAATCGCCATCGCAAGCAGCAATAAAAATTGGTTCTCACTAGAAAAAATTGGAGGTAATCACAATAATTGCAAGCGCAAGAAAAAACGAAAAGTCCCTTTTTCTAAGGAAATTTTATGACTGCAATTACGTTTACAATTGTGATTATGGTCAAGTTTTCAAGTGTTAACCAATTTTTACTGCAGCTTGTGACTGCGATTGTGATTACGTTGCTAGTATGAAGCAGGCTTCAGTGTCAACTAACCGTCGAGTTGAAGGGTCAGTAACAGAGGCATACTCATCAAAACCCGAACAGAAAATACATTTGCACTTACAGTGAATTGGATGCCTTTTCACAACTGGGGTGCTGAATTTCTACTTTCCAAACTACATCATATCAATTTAATACTTGTTAATAAAATAATAAACTGATGCTTAATGATGCTAAGACTGAATTTATCGTGATTGGAACCAGACAACAACTAGCAAAGGTCAACATTACCTCCCTGTGTGTGGGTGATGCAACGATTCTCTCCTCCTCTGAAGTGAAGAATCTTGGGGCCTGGTTTGACAATCAACTTAAGATGGCGAAGCACATAAACAAGATATGCAAAGCCGCTTTCTTCCACATATTTAATATAAGGAGGATCAGGAA
>JAOBYE010718268.1:0-10703 GCA_025403585.1 Parazoanthus swiftii
AAGCCATGTTTTCTAATTTTAGATCATGGGTTCAACCCATATCAAGTTATAATTTTAATCAGGTCTTAAATTAGATTTTTGGGTACCAATCCAAAAGATCTAATCATCACATAATTCAACCAATCAAATCAAGAGACGACCCGACGGGTATATTCTAGCGTGGCGGGTCCGACCCGCGTGGTGGTCTTCAACTATGGGACGACACAGCAAGGTTTTTAAGGCCAAAACAAAAGTCATAGTAGTTGATCGCAGCCGAAGGAGGCAAGTGCACGTGCCACTGACAATCGGGCAAGGCGTTGCAGCTGTAAGCTCTCGAAACACGCCACCGTCGAATTCAGTTTGTAGTGGGAATTTAGCTTCGTCAAGCGAGTCTTCAAGAGACGACTTCCCAAACGAATCCGCCATTATTGCCGTGGATGGCGGTAACAGTGCCAATGGCGAAGGTATATCAGAGCACGCAAGAAGGCAAAGAAACAGAAGCTGTAACTGGGACAAAATGAGGAAGAGCCTACTAGATACCCACATCGAAGAGCAAGGGCTCAAGGATGGATGTGTTTGTTCAAACTGCTCTTCTAAACATGCTACTACTCGCTGTCTTGATTGCGGCCCGCGGCAGCATTTCTGCATTGATTGTGCTCGCGTTCTCCACAGCAAAAAAAACTTGTTCCATCTGTTGGAAATATGGAAGGTAAACTAAATATAATAAACTAAATGTAATATTGGTAAATAATCTATTTACCTTTGCCATGATCGAGCAGAACGTTTGAATAAGGTAAAATACCTTAGTACCGACATGTCGGAAAAACGCCAACGAAGCTCATAAAAATATCAAACCTCGATTAAACTAAAATCATTCATTGTCCGGAATGCATTACATTAATTACTGTACGACCCTCATGTATGCGGGTTAATTAAAACATGATCTGGCCGGCTGAATGAAACACTTTTAAAATTTCCAACAAAATATATGACGTACAGTATTACAGTACTACTTATTATATTGTTGGAATTTTAAAATCATATGAATAACCTGTTTTGAGAAAAAAATATTCCGTATCACTTTATATTGAACCAGCAGAGTAAAATAGTTTGAATTGTTATGTTTACTTAATTTGTTATTACTTTGAGGCAGCAGATTTCTGGGTAGAAATATAGCTAATTATCTTAATTATAAATCATTTTTATCAGTATCTTTATTCTTTTTTCTCTTCAAAACACTTAGGACGGTGCATTTCTTCCATTATTTCCTGACCACGGTGTTGTTGGCTATGGCCATATGTGCAGCACCAAACTCTGTAGGATTGTTACCTTTGTTGACAGCTCAGGTAGGATATCTGTTTTGGTGAACTATTTTGTACTCAGTCCATTGGCATTCAGAGCAGGACAATTTACAGCACAAGTTATACCCATGTGTCATAAACTTTATTATAATATTTCTGGCAGATTATTATGCCAAATCATTAATATAATTATTAATATATCGGAAAATATTCTAACAGAACCTTCAGTGTCTTAAATCGGTTAGTTACACTGAGTTTCATTTGGTTGATTCCAAACCACAAACAGTACCAAAAAGTAAGTTAGTATAAATTTAGTGGCCCTTATGCAGTACTACATGTAAGTTGCAGTGCCAGCCTTCTCTATTTTACAAGTCCTCAGCCTCTCTAATAACCCCTGAGGCCTACAATTATTAGGTGTCCAATTATTAAAAAGCACTGATCTCTACTTAACCTTGCTCCAAGGTCTTCGCAAAAGAAATGTATCTAGCTACACTATCAATAATGTATATAGCTGTAGGTACCAAAAATAGTGTTTGCACTGAATTCGACTTGAGAACTTGTGTTACGTATGATTTTGTACTATTTATGTATTGACAACAAAATCCCTATGAGCTTTAAAATATGACTGGTTAAAAAATGTAAGTTTTAATTGACATTATTTGATATGTGTCATTAACAATACAATGTACCTTGTTCAAATCAAATTTTTAATTTTCAGGAATTCAGCATTCAAAGAAAGTGGAGTTTTGTAATTGCGAGAGTCCTGCAGTTACTTTTATCCGCTGTGGCTTCTGGCCAGCAACTCCTGAGAAACCAACTGTAGCGTTTAGTATGAAACTTATGAATCTTGCAGAAAAGCTGTTTCTTCAGTGCCAAGTTTCCCTGCACGATTTTTCTGAAGTGTTAAAGTTGATGGGGCATCCCTTGCAGCCAACTTTTGTGAGTGTTACTTTATCTGTAAGCTGCTGCAGGCTATTCATCTAATTGATATGTTACAGTTGTATATGTGCTAACTATAACTTTAAAGTTAACTTATTCTAAGTTTCTCAGACAAGTAATTTAAGTTTGTTTTGTTGTAGTTTAATGTCATAATAAATATAAAGCATGTATTAAATGTTGGTAACAACACAGGCATTATTTTTAAGAAAAAGCTGAATTCTTTTTGTTAAACATGTAGTTTATGTTGTATTGTCAGGGCCTTAGGTAGCTTTGTATGTCTAGGGGGGAGGGGCAATGACAAAATTTGAAGCATTACTTTCTTGCGCTTTTAAAGCAACATTTTCAACAAATCCAGAGGATACACTATGTTGCTTGGCGGGGGAGGCATTTGCCCCCCAGCCCCCTCACTTGCTACAGCCTTTATTGTGTACTTGTACTTTTTGTGTTTCTATCACTAGGGTATCTGCATTGTAATTGTATTCATTGTACATGTGTGCAATGTTTTGAAGTATTTGCCTTAAGTATCATTTCTTCAAATGATTGACTCATTATAAAATTGCATGATTGTATACATGTATTTGGTCCATATAATTGTCAAAAGCAATTTTTGGGTCCTGTAGTTTTCCTTTATTAGAAAACGACAACAGTACTTAATAAAGAATGCATGCTTATATTCTATAAAATAAAAACTATTCATTAAAGTTAAATTATATTTATATTTTTGTGATAAATGATGGAGCTTTATTTGAATTTTAGTCCCTTTTTATTGTTATATAGGTTTCCTCAATTTACAGTATATTGAATTCTAGTTGCTTTGAAGAATTTCGGTAAGTCTCTTATGACTTCCTCAAATCTTAATAGACACAATAATTTTTAAAGTACTAAGTAAGCAACAATAATTGCTACTTCATACTAACCTTAATCACTAATATTAAGCCCATAGATGAGCTAATTAATATAAGGCTTATACATGTTCCATTTTTATTATTAAATAACTCACTTTTATATTAATAATTGTGCTGTTAACTTCTCAAATTGATTCAACACTAATACAATGTTATGGATGAATTAGTACTGCTTACTTAAACTGTTATCATGACATCATCTGGGTGTTGAGTTAACTTTTATCTTGTTCTTCCTTTTTATATATATATATATATTAATGTTGCCATGATCATAAAATTTCTTTTAATGATTAACTTTTTACTGTTATATTATTTCAGGTATTTTAAGTATAATTTGAAGCAGTTAAACATGTTCTGTCCAGAACTTGACGATGGTGTTACCTGCCCTCTCTGCCCCAAGGTGTTGTTTTATAAAGTGCTCTCGATCTATATTTGTAAATTAAACTGGATGTTTTATAATAGTGATGGATGGTTTACCAGGACAATTACAGTGTATAACTGAATACTGCTTTTTTTATAAAGAAGCAAGTGTTCTGCAGTATACAATAAAAACCTCAACTTCAGCAGTTTTAGTTGCTATTCAAAGTGTTTATTGTTTTTAAAATGACAATATTATTGATTATCAATGAAGCATACATGTACATGTAAATATTGTTAGTGATAAACTACTTCATTATTGTAAATAATGTTCTTTTTTTAGTTTTTGGTTAACATACAAGTGTATCAACAAGTTTTGTTGCCCATGATAAAAAGAAATCATTTGTCTTTACAAAAGGTTTTGAAAGCCTTTTAAATTTGGAGTTGAAATCCGGTTTGAACCTTGAATATATGCTGTAATCATATAACTAATTAATAGTCATTGACAGATAATAAGGGGTTTATCAATTACTTCAATTCCTTTACTTTTGTTAAGTTCAGAAAAATGATTAAAAGTTTCTGTCATTGTTTTTTTAAAAAAAATAAATTTAATTATATAAAAATTAACTGCTTTTTAACTTCAACTACAGGACAGTGGGACTCTCATAGAGAGCCTAGATGCATGTATGGGTCTTGTGAGGAAAAAGATCAAAGGATCTAATTTCAGTACACCAAATCATGGAGATCTTTTGTTTCATGACCAAGATGATGTGGATAATTTTGTAGAAAGCTATACTAAAGATAGCAACAAGCCTGTAGAGGTACATTTTTTATCTTTCAGAGGTTCTCATAATTATGTAATATGTATGATCTTTACAAATAGCAGAATTTTTCTGAGATGGCAGTAGCACTATACATTATTGTGCAACCACTGATTACCCTTTTCATTAAACAGTCTTGAAATTGTAAGTGTATAGTCATACAATATAGTGACCTATAGAATTTATAGATATTCAAGAGTAATTTTTTTTGCAGTTAATATACAGCGTATATTATTAAAAAAAATGGAAAAAAATATTTAATAACGAACAATATTGTTATTATTATGAAGTTGCATATACATGTAAAATGGAGGTAAAAATTATTGGTAACTACATTGTTCTGTATAAAAAAAGATAAAAGTTCAAAACTACGAACAGGAAGTTATGAGTAAGGATGCTCCTTCAGTTAATACATATACAGAATTTACACAATACAGGTATAGGACTACTAAATTTGCAATACATGCTTTTTTTAAGAACAGCTAATTGCTATAACCACTAATCCATCATCAAGTGACACTAATTATCACTGTTTTTGATGGTTGTTTTATGTACATATGTAGGACTGCAGTCGCTTTCATGCTGGCGAGGTCCTTCCAACCCTTCGTTCAAAAGGCAAAAACAAATTATTTGATGAAAAGGGTGTCTTTGGAAGAGTTTGCCGGCATGACTTTCCCAAAGGGTTCCTCAACTTGAAGTATGGAGAGAGGTAAAAGAGCTACTGTACATTTGACAAATTTAGTAGTACAAAAAAGTGGCACAGTCTGCAGTTCATTATTATTATACTTTATACTTTATTTCAATCTTGTTTACACTGATTATATTTTACACTATGCACCTGGGAGGACACAACAGTGAAACCTTAACCTAGATGTCCTCCCCATCTAAACCCCTCCCTCCCACTGGCCCTTCATAGAAAATATAATATTAAAAAACACTACCCCAAAAACCCAACCCAGTTGCAAAGTACACCTACATAAATATGACTAGTAATTGAAGAAGACTAATATAAATTTACTAACAAGTATAAAATATATGTATATGGCTCTGGTTTTTGATAATATTAATGTAACTTCAAGTGGACTTAACATTGAAGTTACAAGTGTATGTTACTAAGTATATTATACTAGGTGTGTTTAGTTAATATGGATTCATTTTTTTAAAGTACACAATTATTGAAGAGCTTCATGTGACATTTAATTCTAATGGGGTAAAATTTTTGATACTATACCAATGTATTTGTGCTGTCTACTTACTATTACTTTCCATTCATGAAATGCACTAGTGTTATGACCGTTTTTTTTTTATGGAATTCATATTCTGTCTATGAAATAAAGAAGATTCAAGAACAGCTAAAGAATAAGCCCAATATCAAACTTATTGTGATGTATGACATAGCCTGTGTTCTGGCCAAACACCTTCAGGTACAACTTTACACATGTTAAGTACACAGTCAGCCATTGTCTGTATAGAAACCTATTTTTAAGTTCTCAGTGCTAGTAACAGTGCTGTACAATATGATCTGCAGAATACTACTAAGGAACAATATTACGATACTCTATGTACGTTAAGCAACATTACTTAAGTTTAACTAACTAGATAAAATTTTGATTAAAAGAAGCAGAAGGTTTCGCTACGAGATATTTTGTTGTCTATAAAGTATACCGCTCACAATGCATACTATGTATATGTATATCAGGTGCATAGTGTAATTTACATACGTGTAGTTTGATTTAGCTTTTCCAAAGATGTTAAAATGAGTTTGTACTTGTATTGGACCTTCACAAACAGCATGATATTAGCAGTAATACATGGTACGTACTGCATTGTTTTAACAATGTCATCACCTACACGTAGACGTACTTTTATCTTTATTATAGTGTACCAAACAAATGTCATTGGTTGAAAATGTTGGTCTTGCTGTGCCAATATTTCACTGTTATGGTCACAATGCGTCATGCCAGGTAAGCCAAGGTATTTACCTAACATCTGACCTGTTAGAGTACTTTTAATAAGTGAAAGAGAATACAGGTATCCAGTGGAGTAATTATTTGCTGTAATGATCAAGCGCAAATCCCTTCTACGCCACACCTCTTGGTACAAATTTATATGAAAGTACATGTATAATATGTTGTGCGTTATTTTATTATATTTTGCTATATTATTTCTAGTTGCAGTACAGCCCCAGACGTGTTGATGGTATTGGGCTTACTGATGGTGAAGGGCTGGAACGTCTTTGGTCTTATTTGCGAGATTTCGCTCGTATTACAAAAGAAATGGGTTCTGCCAAACGAATTGATGCTCTCACTGATGCCTTAATCTACTATGGTGAACGAATTGTACAAAGAAGTGGTTTGTATAAAGTTCGCGTTACCTTTGATTTAAAACAGACGAACTTCAAGTTTAGATCAAAACGCATTATTCATAAACGATTTGTCTGTATTTTTTTTTGATAAATATGTACGAACATTTACTTATCGTTTTCTTCTGTTCCTTTTCTGCACACACAAAAAGATTTTGCCATGACGTTAAAGTGCAATAGGTTGAAAAAATAGTCCATAGACATCGCTCAGCACCTGCTCCATGGATTATTTCTTGATTGCTTTTGTAGGGAAGTGGCTGGAAGGAAAATTAAAACGAGCTAAAACAACCTTAGAAGACATTGAACGCAGTTTTACCGAAATTACGGCTGGTATTTCAGGTAACGGTATTTAAATTACAAGACTATTCCATTCTTTTTTTTACCGAAGTAAAAGTATCTGCACTGAAGTTGCAAATCAAACATTAAGACGATTATTCATTTTCGAATCGTTATCAATGGGAATTTAGTTATGAAAGGGAGCTTGTATGACTCAGAAAATCGCAGTTCTAGAGGGGCCAGACAGACTTTATTATGCATTTCTAATTTGGTTAGCAAAGACATTACTGTAATTTATAGATATTCATGATTGGAAACCTTTGTATTTATCAAGATTAACATCCATGTTTACTGTGTTTTTTTATGTTTTCCTATCCTTCTGTGTAGTGTCTTGTGATATTGATGATGTTAAATCATGGATGTCCGAAGAAGCTGAAATGCTAAGACCAAAGGAGGATGGTGCGTATATGTTTGCAATTGGGTTTGATTAATTATATATGATATATAGACCATTTAAACTTGCTATCACAACTAACTAACTAATAGCATAACGTAACATAGCATAACTCTAATTCTTACTTCTGCTACTATAACCACAACTATTACTACCTCTGGTAACTTGATGTACACTAGCGTTGTTACAACTATTTCTAACACTTGTTCTTTGCAGTTCTGAAGCTGCAGTGGGATGAAGAGTATGTTGACCTGCTTCTGGAGGAACAGAAAATAAGGTAAAAACAGACTTGTTAACCGTTCGGTTCTCTAATCGCAACGTTTCACTGCTATTTGTTTCTACATCTACGATAAGGTAACAGAATATGTTATGTTGTTTTTAAAGAAATTACTCAATAATGCTTAATCTGTATTATTTGGGACAATTGCATTATTAGAATTTATTTTTTACTGTTTTCCCTCAAACATTTAACAAACCGATGCTGCTCAAACCGTGAAAATTGTTGATAGTTATCAAATAGAAATAGGGATCGAATGTATAGGAAACATTTTTGAATACCATTTACCTCCAAACAGAACTGAGCTGACTTACGTGGAGATGGAAGATCAACATCAGATTTCTGACTTACAGAAAAAACATAAGAGGTAATAGGTTATACAACTATAAATTTGCCCTTTTAAAAGTATTTTGCGACAACAATGTATTGACTTTTCTGCTATTCAAATTCATAATGATAAAGAATGGTACGAAAATTTGTAGCAACTGTAGCATGTTAGAACATATTGGATCATATTTGAGGAGTTTTAAAAATGTTCTGTAATTCGTTACGTTGACATCTTCTTAGCGTACTAGAACGTCTTGCAACCATACTGGCGGTTGCGTGATCCCTAATCTATAATCTATCTTTTTATTTTAAGCAAGGAGAAAGCTATCACTGCCATTGAACGGAGGAACAATATAAAGAGTCGTTGGCTACAAAATGATGCCAGTTTTCAGAACACCAAAGAACGGCTGATGGCAAAGAAAAAGGGAATGATAAAATTGAAGCTGCAGCGAATGGCGTCAGAACGAACTTTCCTATTGGAGATGAAGAAAAAATACGCAGGTCAGTCTTCGTTTTTCTTTTCTTTTCTGAGCAAATAGGGCAATGTTCCGTCACCATCCCCTCTTAAATGATGCTCTTCCGTTAACTTTCAACCGCGTCTTCTCGGACGCCTCTAAGTTTTATCCATTCGTGCTTGATCCATGGCAACAGATACCTGTTTAATGTACATCATATGTCAGTGTGGCTCTTACTCTGTAGGCGATGACGTAACATTCTTGTTTGGAACTGCACAGACTTAATATTCTCTAAAAGCTCATTTTGTTCTTTTATATTGACAGATGGCCAAAGCATAGCCATTAGGCTGTCAAAACAGCTAACAAAGATTTCACTCGCAATGAAGAAATGTGTCCTGTCCTACAACGCAAGGAGTGGCAACGAAGAAACTCTCAGTTTTGAAGACGTCAAAGATCCCACGGGTGTTGTGTTTGATGAATTCAGCTCATCACTTACAGCCGATTCAATCCCACTGTCCGTGAAGAGGAAACTTGTTGATATGATGTTATTAAAGTACCGATGCAAGGAAGAAATTGCCTTAGTTAAAGAGGAAATGCTTCGCTTTCAGCGCTTTCATTATCTGCAAAAAACTCTTATATCAGAACATTTAAGGTCGCTGGAACCTAGTTGTTTTAATCGAGGACTGTGTTCCCTGCTTTCCCAAAAGCACGCCCTGCTCAACAACATGCAGGTGCGAGTACAGCACTTATGGGGACAGCAGTTTGGAATCTACTTTCCTTATTATTGTGAGTTCGTACAAACTTTTCAAAGATTAGGGGACGTGGAGTTGGAACAGAGCGAGTCGGAACATTCCAATGAAGAATTGCTCGATGACACTATCAATGATAGTGATGAGAGCAGTGACGAGGATTGTGATAGTGACTGGTAGTAGTCATATTAATGGTACTCATGAGAAATAAGGCAGTTTATACTCGCGACTTGCTATGTTCAAGAATGATAGTTAGTGACTGCTGAAATATTGTTTTCACAGTTTTTGGAAGCTATTGGTTTTAAATCTGAAAAACAGATTTCACTTTCCAGGTATATGTTCACCTACAGATAATCAAATGCAATTAGTACTTCGTGATTGTAACAACTGTAAAACTTTTTCAGGAAACGATTATCTATGATTTGCATTGGCAACATGAAAATGTAAACTGACACATAAGTTTGGTATTATACGTAAAATGCGCGTCCCTTTATCCGTTCAGTAACAAAAATAAAACGTTACAAGCTTAGTTACAGCAAACGAGTAATGCACTTCATCGTGTTGTTTTGAGAGGGGTTACTGCTTTTAGAGGAGTTGTTACTTTTGGAAGGCTTATTCACGAAGGGGTCCTTTCCTTTTGGAAGGGATGGTTTTGGGGGGGAGGTTACTCCGTTCACAAGGGTTCTTACTTTTGGGCGGTTGTTATTTTGGAGGGTTATTTCTGTAGAACTATTTCTTTTGAAAGGGGTTACTGCTTTTAGAGGAGTTGTTACTTTTGGAAGGCTTATTCACGAAGGGGTCCTTTCCTTTTGGAAGGGATGGTTTTGGGGGGGAGGTTACTCCGTTCACAAGGGTTCTTACTTTTGGGCGGTTGTTATTTTGGAGGGTTATTTCTGTAGAACTATTGCTTTTGAAGGGGATATTGCATTTACAGGGAATGTTCCTTTTGTTGGCAACTTTGGAAAATTTGACTACTTTAATCGCATAGTTAAACTACGGTACATTCTCCCGCCTAGTACTCGTTCTTGCAGTTCAGTATCTAGTTTTAAGTCTGCCCTGTATAAACATTACTTTACATTACTCTCTCGAACTCCTTTTCTCCGGATACATAAAACTCTTGGAAGACCATCTTGCCCAAGTTTTCTGCCTTTAACGACCTTATTAGTACACCATGTTGCTGCTATTAATCGCTCACCGTTAATTGTAATGTGCAAATCATTCCAAACGCGAACATCTTCCCGGGCAATTCCCAGAGGCATTTTAATTTTTTGAAAAGGTGTTATCAAATAACCTGCCCAGGAAGCAAACTCCCTGCCCTCCACTTACGACCTAACACCAGATGAAAAGATGCACGCAAGTTGATTAGGTGACTGACGGTTCAAAGCTGATTTAGTGAAGTTTAACTTCGTCGTATTTGGCAAAGCTATAACTGTTTTTATTAGAATACATATTCTAGAGTATGTTTTTTCTAGATAAAATATGTAAGTGAAATCAATTTTGG
>JAOBYE010718279.1:2500-10703 GCA_025403585.1 Parazoanthus swiftii
AATAGTATTTAGAGACGTCTGCGGCGATAGCACAGCTGTTGGATCCGAGGCAGCTAAAAGGCCTGCGTGCAATCGTCTGGGTTATGAAGATGGTCTTGTTAGAGGTGCTGTTGTTAAATGTGCTGCTGTTAAAGGTGGTACCGTTGCTGTTGCTGTTTTCAAAGGTACTTAATTTTGAGACATTCCAAAGCATATTGTGGATCACAATTTTGGTTTCTCCTGAACATGTCAGGTTCGCTTCGCCGGATACATTTATTTTCAGCTGGGTTTCTGAAATGGACAATGTGCAACAAAGGTCAATATTCTTAAGACTGCTAAGCTAAAAGCTCTTACCATTTGTTAGTTTTGCCGGAACAAACGTTCCCGGTTATGGCAAAGTTAATCCTTAAACGGCAATTCTGCTTTTGCCAACAAACAAAGCGAGTGCTTGTGTTTGTGCCTGTGTCTGTGCTCGCGTTTGTGTCTTGTTTGTGTTTTTGTGTTTGTGTTTGTGTTTGTGTTTGTATTGTGTCTGTATCTGTATCTGTATCTGCGTTTGTGTCCGTGTCTGTTTCTATGTTTGTGTCTGTGTTTGTGTTGTGTCTGTTTTTGTGTTGGTGTTCATGTCTGTGTTTGTGTTTGTGTCGTGTCTGTCTCTGTCTGCGCTTTTGTCTGTGTCAGTGTCAGTGTGTCCATGTGAGCGCGAGTTCGGAGCTCACGTAGGAGAAGGTGCATTTATATTTTTGTCTGAAGTTTCAAAACGTGTGTTACTAAATGTTGGACTAACATTTGCCTCATGTTTTTCAGCTTGCATATACATATCGGAGACAATGACATTATTGAAAGGTCAGCCTCAAATGTACTTACGTTCAATCGGTTTGTCACCGCAGTAGCGGAGGCTGCATGTTGGAGTGTTGGGAAGTTGGTAAACGTTGTAGGAACCGCAGTTGGTTACGTTAATGTGTGTGCTGTACCTGCACTTTTCGTCCTCCCAATGAAAACACACTCGGCGCATGACAGTTGCATGGTGAACTTTTGGAAGGGTACCTTGAAGCCAACCCGGGGCCTTGGTTCCACAGCGGAAAGCCAGCGGAGGAGCGAGCGGCATGTCTTGGCCAGCTGAGGCATCAAAACGGTACCATCCGGATTGCAGGTTATCGTCACAAGACTCCAGCGTTCTGTTATGATAGCCTTGAGCTCGGTCATTACCGCCGAGCGTGTGGTAGTTATCGCATTGTTTGGGGGCTGAAATCAAGTTTGAGTTCGAACTAAGTTCAAACAGATATTTCAAACATTGGTGCTCACTGACTTGTGATAACGAAATTCCAGGAGTTTTCCAGGAGTTTTCCAGGGAAGAAAATTTATTTTTCCAGGACCCAACCCCAAAATCTCAAGTAATTTCTTCAGTTTTCCAGTCAAAGCGAAATGGGGAAAATGACTAAAATTCCCAGAAAAAAAATTCCTGAAATTGAGTCTTGATAAAATAGAGAATGCTTCTAAAATACAGATGTCTCCACAGGTTTTGGTTTGTTTATAAAATTATTGAAAAACTTTCCACAAAATTCCAGGAGTTTTCCAGGAGTACAGGGAAATTATCTGTTTTTCCAGGAGTTTTCCAAGGCCCTGGAAGAAAATTTCAAAATTCCAGGAGTTTTCCAGGAATTCCAGGAGTAGTGAGCACCATGTCAAACCCAATAATAATATTAGTCTCTAATAATAGAAATCCAACTTTCAGCATTAAGGGCCTGTTTACATGGAGGTGGGGGACCACAGGGGGATGGGGTAACCCGGCAAGGTGAGGTAACCCGCCTGTTCATATGATCTCTCTTTTCATTTTGATTGTGTTTACATGCTAGGTGAGGTACCCCGCCGAAACGGGTTGCCCGGTCAGTGAGGGCGGGCAACCCGCCTAGGTGGGGTGAGGTTTTCGCAATGTTGACTCATGTAAATGCTCTCGGTGGGGTAACCCGCCTGCCTGGGGTGAGGTAAACAGCAAAGAAAAAAGCCCGCCAAGTTTGTACGTGATCAACATGGTTTCCCATGCGTAGTAATTTATTTCGACGATGTCAACTCCCAAACATGGTAAGTGTTAATACAAGCGAAGATGATTTTCATTCACAGTTAGACAATGATTTGAAGAGGATTTGGGTGCGGGAAATGGCACATTCAGCGAGATTTTAGCCGAAGTCTGTACGCCCAGGATGGCGCCAAATTCCTCCTCGTCTACAAATGACTCTTCTTCGAATATGCTTTGGAACCTTGCAAGAGCCCTGTTGTACTGAGCGGCTGTTTGCATTATTAATTGCTGTTGCCTGCGAACCTGCATCAATATCTGACATATCATCAACCCACAACACTGAAATGTAGCGAGGAGAGGCATGAGAGACAAAAAAGTTATAGATGCCGTTAGAACACGTCGTTTAGCCGCCATTTTCTTTGTTTACATAATTAGCGACCACGCGTAGCACTGAACATCACCCCGGGGTTGACCAAGATTGCATGTAAACGCGGTGAGTTTTTGACCACGGCATGCCGGGTTACCCCATCCCCCTGTGGTCCCCCACCTCCATGTAAACAGGGTTAAAAAGTTAAGGTATTCTGGAAGTGCGGAATGGAACACTAGGCATATCATGAGTAATCATTCACCGAGCGAATACTTGTAGAAGTTGGTATTTCACATTAACATACACCGCGTTCATGCCAAACACTTAAGGTCATTCCCCTCTTTTGCAATGCGCACTTCTACTGCGCAACGCGTGAGCAGTGTTGCGTGTGTGGTGAAAGCGCGCGCGAGCAAAATCCAAGATGGCGGCCAGTGCAGAAGGCTGCCGTGCCCGAGACATGCAAAAGAAGTTGTTTCGGCTGGATAAAAAACGCAGTCAAACGACAAATGCCAGCAGATCATTGTAAAAGGAAAAGAAGAAGTCCTGGAAAGTTGTGAAAAGAAAAGTGGGCATGAAAATTGCTTCAAGTTTCACGGGAAGCGGATTTTGAGCTCGATATCCTTACAAATGATCTTGACAGAGAATGCGAGTTGTGGAGCGACTCTGTATTTGTCTGATTGCTTTGAGAAAACAGTATCAGGACTGGGGAGCTTTCTTTACATCTGCGGCAGTGATATAGAATGTAGGGAAATAAATGTTTGCCACATGAATAAGTCCCATCGTGCCAGCGGCGTGCAAAGAGGAAGGAGGATTAATAATTTAGGCTTTAATAATTATGTCTTTTGCATTCCCTTACGATAGGCAATATGTGGACAAAGTCTGAAAAAAAATCTATGAGCGGATTTTTTTCAGGGGAATGACCTTAAAACATGATTGCATTAAACTTGTTTGACTTTAATATGTTGGAACTGTCACGCGTTGACAGGTTTTAAAAGATTGTAAAAGAAACATTTGAACGTTGTATTAAATGATAAAGCAATATGAAATTTATACAGGTTTTAAACCACTCTTTGTGGCCCTTTGTAGAGGCCACATGGTATAAAATACGCCAAACTGAAACGCAAAAGAATGTGCAAGACTCCAATGGGAAATATAAAACAAAGAAAAATCACACATTTCTAGTTAATTGTGTTTTGTTTTGGAGTTTTGCACACTCTTTTGCGTTCCAATTTGGCGTATTTTGTACCATGTGACCTCTAGCTGCAAAAGGCCTATCGTTTTTCAATCATGATTAACTGACAACTTGTCTAGTGAATAGTGTGAATGTGGCGTTAGATGTTCTTCTTCCGCAATGAAAACGCAATAGAAACAGCGACATATCTTGCATTTGAGACAGTTAATCGACAGCCAAACTACCTCCCCAATAATCCCGCAACAAAATCAGCGACCTCGTACCACATCAATATGATACTGGTGCAACTGAATTGCAGTCAGATTTGGTCTGCAGGAACAAACATTTCAATCCAGTACGACTCGGAGTTGTTTTTCTTCCTGTTTGTTCTTCCTCCTGCAAAGCCTTTCTGTTTTAAGCCTGTGCTCACTGCTGTTACACCTAACCCTGTGGTAGTGTTCATAGTTTTATTCCTGAATGAAAACACATTTTATTGCGGCACATTTGCATTGAAATTTTTCGATGGGAAGGAAAGAGCGATGTAACAAATATACTAGTATTACAGCTATCGCTAAGTGCCAGCGGGCAAGGCAAAAAATGAATATTAAGAACAAAGTGTAAACGCATTTTGAAGCAGATGTTACTAAGTTACCGTTGAATCCTGATCTTTTAACCGTCAGATTTCTTAGACACCATAACTTTTCGCTATATTCTGATCTTAAAGGAATTCAGCTACATCCTGCTTTTTAAACTCGAAATCCGTATTGACCGACAGAAGAATGAGAAAAATGGGATAACTTTCCTCCTTTATTCCAAAAGCTGATAAAGCATGAGTTGCTTCTATCTAACAGCGAGACCTAGCTCTTGGCCTCGACTGCAAGACGGCAGCATTATAGAGCCATGTATGCATGAGCGACAGCGAGAGACAACAACAATAACAGCATGAGAAGTGTGCAGTTAGGGTAAAACTATGGATGCACTTCTGGCATCAAGAAGACTTTGGAACCTGGGGAAAGTAGATATTTTTCTAGTCAACTTCCATCTCTTCGTTTTTTTTTTGTTTTTAGCCGATCACTCTAACAGTACACGGCAATGAGTTTTGGGTAATTTCTAAATATAATAATATCACCTCGCTGGGCAATCGATTCTGATAGTGATATTTTTTTCTTTCTTCGTATATTCAGGAGTGAACTGATATGAATTTCTTTCTTAGTGTTTGGCTCGCAGGACGATTTATGAGCTTGCTAGCTCGTGTGATGGCTCTCTGGACGAGTTTGACACGATAGGCAGATCGAGTTGACTACTGTTATGGCTCGCTGGCCGATAGTTGAGCTTGCGAGCTCGATCAATTTCCCACAATGGCACTTAACTAAAGTACACCCACTTATGGTGGCTTTCAGAACAAATAAAACTTACAAAGGCACGCGAAAAAGCACGTTTAAGGCTCTTCCTTCCCTGAGACGCCAATGCAACACTATGCTGCCCTGACGTCACAAGGTTAACGCATTATGATTGGTCCATTTGAAGACAATAGGCCTCTGGCATTACGCCATAAAATCATCTCCGGGAATCACTCGAGATTTTTTCCGACTGTCTCAATCTCGCACGTCTCTTTATTGCTGCCGCCTCGCCAGCCTCGCGTCTTCGTTCCAGGCACCCAATCATCCCAGCTACTTCTCCTGCGTTATTCCGCAGTAAAATGAGCTGTATCACTTTTACGAATTTTTTAAAACTCAGATCTAACGAAGGTCTGAGAATGATTGAAAACTAAAAACGTAAGTAACGTGAATCAGAATAATTCAAGTACAATTCTGCCTTAATCGTTACAAAAAAAGGTAAGTATTGCTCAAACTCGAGGGCGATTGAAACCCAGTTATGGGTGCTCAAAGACATTGAGGTTGGGCCGTACGAAAAAAATAACGTTACTTAACGTAGTACAGCGCAAAAAAGCGTTGGTCTTTGAAGAATCTGTTGTTAAACGGGTTTATTTGTCAGATCAAATTACCATGATCAATATACTTTAAGTAAAAGAAAGGAACTAGTTTGAGAAACTAGCAGTTTCGTAAAGAGTAACCATGAAATGCTCTTTTAACTGGCCTTTTGACCTACCCGTACAGGTCCTATTCTCTCTCTGACCAACGATGTTACTGTCACAGGGTCCGGCACCAGTGCATAACTTGGTACGTGTCCTGGTCCCATTGCCGCCTATTGATACGCAGGCAGACCATCGCGACCAATCGTATACTGAAAAACATTTTGAAGAATGCAGTGAGATAGAAAGGCAGATAGACAGGCAGACAGGTAGACAGACGGATGAACGGATGGATAATAATAACAACAATAATAATAATAATGATAATAACAACAATCATAATGATATTAATAATGACAATGATAATGATAATGATAATAATGGATAATGGATAATGATAATGATGATGATGGTGATGATGATGGTGATAATATTGATAATGATAATGATAATGATAATGATAATGATAATGATAACGATAATGGTGATGAAGATAATGATGATGATATTGATAATGATAATGATAATGATGATGATGATATTGATAATGATAATGATAATGATATTGATATTGATAACAATGACGATAACGATAACGATAATGATAATGATAATGATATTGATAATGATAATGATAAGGATAAGGATAAGGATAAAAATAATGATGATAATGATGATGATTATGATGATGATGATGATAATGATAATGATAACAATAATAATAATAATAAAACTTTATTTAAACACTGTTTTTACATCAAAGGTTGAAACATTTCGGATCAAGCTTTGGTCTACAATGTCCCAGCAAGCCGTGTCACGGTTAAAACATTATTTACTATTATGACTATATTAAAAATTACAAATAGAAAAACTACAATAACAATATCGCCTATCGGATACCATATTTCCTTCCCAAAAAAATACAAATCATTATATTACTAGGATTTAAATGCCATTACATAGCCGATGCAGATCAATAGATTTCAGTCTTTTCTTAAAGGATTCAAGTGATGATAGTTGTTTCATGTCATCTATTTGATGAATAGACAGACATACAAATAAACAGACAGACAAAGACAGACAGACAGACAGACAGACAGATAGATTGATTGATAAAACAAAGAACCAAAACAAAATCGAGTGTTTCCTGGCTAGCTACCTATACCTGCGCATTTTGCTATCAACAACCTGACTGAGCAACACCTGTCACATCTCTGTCATGTTTACCTCAAAAGTTTTGATTTAATACTCGTTGTATTCAAAATTCCCCTGGAAACGTTGCTATTAGTAATTGCATATACTTTTTCACCACTTGCAGAGATGTCGTCAAAAGCAGAAATTCTCATGCAAAATCAACTCTATGCCTAAAAGCAACATCAATTTAGCGTATTGGTCGGCTGTGTTAATACTTACAAACACATTTTCCATAGGTCCCATCGTAAGAAGCAGTGAGCGCGCACCAAAGGTAAGTCTCGGTTATCCAGCCATAGGAAGGATGATACGAATCCGTTGTACAAGCCTTATATACACGACCTTGATAATTAAACGGGAGTGCACAACATTTTCCTTCGTTGGTTGCGTAACAATCTGAAAAGTAGAAAACAGACCAAAGATTAAAGAACCTGTACATACATCAGATGTGCGGGATCCATAACTACTTATTATTAGATGGCTGACTAATTCCGCGTGCTGTGATTGGTCAATTTCCGGTCCGTAAGTACTTGTATGGAACTCTAGTTCTGGAGAGGCTGTCATTTACAGCCTCACTTGCTTCAAATAATCAACAACGCCATATAATTAAAATCTTATTAGCCTCGTTTGCTCGGTCCGTACGGCAAGTTATGGAACTTTGTTTTCATGGCCCGCGCACTTCGCGCATAAAAGGAAGGAAAAAACTCGGTCCGTGACTTGCCGTTTGGACCTCGCACTCGGCTAGTAAGAGTTATTTATCTTGTTAAATAACTGACTGATCGATTGAATACATTGACTGATGGGTCGGCTGATTGTATCTTTGATTGATTAATTGATTGCTATGATTGCTGATTAGCTGATTGATTGATTGACTGATCAACTGACTCATTAATTGATTGATTGTTCGATTGACTGATTGATTAATTGATTGACTGTTCGATTGATTGATTGATTGATTAATTGATTGATTGTTCGATTGATTGATTGATTAATTGATTGATTGTTCGATTGATTGATTGATTGACTGAAGGTATGATGGATGGATTAATTGATGGGAACTTAAATACATTTCGTTTCAGTCGTTTAGGGTGATAGCATGCTTCAAGCTATATATTTCATTCTTTAAGCTGGACACATCAATATATAATGCTACGAAAATACACCCTTCCTCAACTCAACCTCTCTTGTTCAAAGTCGGGGGTGTTGAAAGAGTTATATTACTAACAACAGTGCTGCACAAAGTCGTCTTGAATGCGTTAGTAATAACACTGCTGCACAAAATCGGGGGTTCTTGAACTGTACTGTATAAAGTCAGGGGATGCTGAAATAGTTATTAAACTAACAATTGCGCTGCATAAAGTCGGGGGTTGTTCAGGGCCGTAGCTAGCGTCAGGCAGGGAGGGCAAATGCCCCCCCTAAATTTTGGACCGGAAGTTGATTTTAAAG
>JAOBYE010718290.1:0-10702 GCA_025403585.1 Parazoanthus swiftii
TAGCCAGTTATATAATTTGTATATAAGAGAGTATGTTTTTTATTGAATAAATATTCTGTCTGACGAGCGCGTAAGCGTGAAACTCAGAGTTACGGAAAAAATCTGTCTATGAGTCATCCTTAAAATTGTTTATATATATATATATATATTTATATATAACTTGAATAAAGGTAATTTGAGGAAGACGAAACTTCTCACTGTTCCAGTTAAATTTACTGGAACAGTGAGAAGTTTCGTCTTCCTCAATCCACCTTTATTCAAGTTTTAAATAACAAGAGGAGACACCTGCATCCATTTGGATCCTTCTGCTGGGAGTCCATCGTTTGGTCAACCACTTCTATCGCCGTATAATCTTGTCGCGGTCATTAGGCACCTTTTTCAGAAATCAGCGAGATATATATACACACACACACATCTGGCTGGATTTTGCGAAAGGTATCTGCTGAAATGTGACAAAGTAGGCCTCGTTTTCTCTTAAAATCGCCCAACTTCAAACCGCCGTAAATTCGGTCTGCCTGCTGAAATTTTGTGGGGTTTTTTTTCAAAAGACAGGGAATTTCAAGATCTTTCATTTGAGTCCCATGGTTTTTCTTCATCGATTTTACGTTGCTCACAATTTTTAGATGAGCAGACACATTAGCGGCTCTCCGAATTTCGCTTTGTTTGAGAATGTCCATGATATTTGAGTATTCAAAGATTTTCGAGTTTTACAAGAGCTTAATTAAAAGAGGTCAGTTGGGAAGGTCGGGCCGTGATCCCTGTATAATCTTGCCGCGGTCATATATATATCTGGCTGATTTTTGAAAAAGGTGCCTAATGACCGCGACAAGATTTTAAGAGAAAATGAGGCCTATTTTGTCCCATTTTGTCCCATTTCAGCAGAGTATCCAGCCATATATATATATATATTAACTAACTCTATGTGTTAAATGGATTCTTAGAAAGAACGTTAATTTGTCGTTTTTATTCTGTTATTCTTACATTGCTGTATCTCAATATGCTTAGATTAAAGACATTTAATGTTTGCAATACAAATAAGCAAGCCATGCCCACCAAACAAACAAGTTTTTTGTTTACTGACCTGTTTAAGAACCTAAATAGCCTAACATCCCAGTTAAGTACCATTTATATAAGAACCTATTTAGGCTAACTTGGAAACTCTTTTCTTCTTATACGAATGAAACTTCGCTAAATACAATCTCTTACTTTAGATATTTCAGTTTTTTAAGCATTTTGGTTGCCATAGATCACGTGGTAACAAACAAAGAAATAACTTATACGGAAATAATTTTAAGAATGGTACTGGTATAAGCAGATAATTTAAAAATCAGTCTTTAAAGAAACTAAAAAAACAGTCAATTCATTGTGCTTGTTTTTGTTTGTCGTTTTCACTGTCGTTCAGATATTTCTTCATAAGACTTTTAAAGTCACTCTTACTTTATTGTTCTATATAAGAAAATAATCGAAAAACTAAGGCGAAGTTCTTTACGAATACATGGAATGTTGTAATTGGCTTCGTATGAGGGAATATTCAAATAAAGGTTACGGTAGTCCTAAGTGAAGCTTGCAAATAACGCAAACCTGAGTATTTATAGGATGCCAATGAAACCTTTTGCACGGAAAAAAAATTTAGACTTTGTTGCATGTTTAAGCTCAAGAAACCTTTTCCCCAGTTTTTAATAATTAGACACGTAGATGGAAATCGGAAAATGCTAATCAATTTAGAGACACACTTTTCAGCATTCTCGCTGGGCCGACGCCACACATCCTGGTTTGGGTGGAACCAGTCGGAAATTTAAAGAAAAGTGTATTAGAACCAGAAGTAATTTACCTTAGAGTAGAGTAGAATTACCATCTGTTTCCAACTAGCTTTTTTGAGATGAGGAAAGGTTTAAAACCATCGAGTACAGGCGGAGTTTATTAAATACGTACAAGAGAATCGTACTAAGTTTGTTTGTGTGCAGTTTGAAGAAATGTCTTTGGTATGAACCTACTTCAAAACAAGGTTTAATTAAATTATGTTTGGGACAAGGTTGTATTTGACGAGGAATGCAACTAATTTTGGCCGCCGGTGCTTTGGCTGTCACCGAACATCAGCGATCATTGCTCTACTCTTAACGTTCTTTGGTCTAGAGTCTAGTAATGTTACAGCAATATACTGTTTCCATGGAAGGAAGTCCGACTGACAAGAACGTTTGTTTCGCTTTCATAAATGTTATCAAATTCCTCACAGACAGTTAAATTTAGAACATTTAGGCTTCATCAGTTGCAGTTATTTGGTAAACACAAATCAATTAAAGGGTTGTTACTCTCTCTTGGTAACTTGTTGTGGAGTATCGTACCATCAAAGAAGAACTCTTTTGTAGTTTGTAACGTATTGAAAACGCGATGATTTTCACACTGAGATATATATAAAAAAGGCGGTTTCTTCCAACTGATCACGAAGCATGTAATTATCATTCACTATTGCGGCATTTTGAAAGAGATCACTAAAATACTTTGGCACACTTCACAAAAATTCACTATCTCTAATGTGGTTTCAATTTGCGAAACAAATAACGTGCATTTACAAACACTGGACTGTTTTAGCAATTAGATCATAGACCACACAAAATTGGGACGAGACAAATTCCTTTGCCTTCTAGTCCATTCTACAGACCATGTTGTTGAACAGCATGCACATACTTCGATTTGAAAAATTGGTCGCGGTTTTCAGAATTTATAATTTCTTAATTGCTTCGTGACGCTGCTAGTTAACAATTGATACACGAATAATGATACAGTTTTGGTTTTCAAATCAGCTAATTATTCCGTGGCATATACTTTTAAGTAAAATAAAAACTTAATATCGTTTTATTTTCATTTTAATTTCGAGTTTTTATTATTATTTCAGTTTAATTTAATTCGAAAAAAGAGAAAAAACTTCCGGAAAGAGAGGCCGTTCCCAAAATAGTATACCTAGTTTTTCTCATTGCAACCCTTGGCCACCATACTGTACTTTAATTTGGCCATTGCGAGAATATATTTTAGAGCAACAAAAGACAAACAAGAATTGTGTTGGTTTACAGGTAGGAACGCACAATAAAAGAATATTCTACTATTCACAAATATTAAACAAAACTTTTATGTTACAGTGATGTCGTAGCTATATAAATCTTGAAAAACAAAAATTATCTTCCAATTTTTTGTTGTCATGGCAACATAGTCACTTTAAGACATAGACAAATATAATACTCGATTCCTTATAAATTTTAGGAAAGTCGAGAAATGTAAGCCTGACCTAAAGCAATCCGTTCAGGAGTTATGAGCCAGATTACTACCCCCCTCCCCTCCCCTCCACTCCTCCTTCCGGTCGAGATTAAATTGGTTGCTTCGCTCAAAAATGCAGCCTAAAGTTTGCGATAGCGTGACTGTAAGTTCTTTTTGTCAACATTAATATATAAGTATGTTGTTCTGAGGCGGTGATTGCCTTGTAGCTTTTCTTAAAAAAAATTGGTTACCATTACCAAACCGTTTGTTCTATTACGTGATATAAGCATATTATTGATAAAGTAAAAACACATGTCAATGAAAACGCGATAAAATCTGTACCGTTAATAGCCAACTCGAGCAAATTGAAAAGCAAACTTATTGGGTTGTCGCCCCAGACATAAACCAAAACTGAAATTAAAACGAAACACCAAAAAAAACGGCACTTTAAGCGGTCAAACATTTTTGCAGTAATGAATTGTTTCAACAGACCTCCAATCCGTTGTATATAAAGCACGTTTTCCTAAATCAAATCTTATGCCGCTCTACCAAACACATCATACTGTATATCAACATTGTTTGTACAACAAAGTAACTGCAGGCACTAGTATCAATTGACATCCCAGATTTAGCGATAGTTACTGATAATATACTATTTTCCCAAATATCTCACGTTCTTTAACCGCTTATCTTCTAAGATAAGTTTACAAAAAAGCGCTAATTCCTATCTAATTTGTTAATGAGCTTTTCCAGTGTTTTTCATAAAGATAAAGATGCCTTCGTTTGCAGATATCAAAACCTCTCAGTTGCAGGACGTTTTGTATGATTTACTTCCGACGGTGTTATTGTTTTGACTGTTTTCAAAGGTGGCACGACATGTTATTTTTTCATCATCGGGGTTACATTTTCTCTCGTTTCCGGCGGCAAAAATAGCGGTTGCACGACGTCCGTCGTGCTACGGGCCAGATACATCCGCCAGACTTTCAAATGTTTTGGAAAACAAAGGTATGTATGATATTGCGACTAAATTTCATTTGGCCAAATTGTACAGTGCGTACGCTAACAAGTTAAGTTTTGATCACTCTGCTGAAGAAGAAACTTTCGCTTAAGACCATTGAAACTAGTGAGAATATTTTCTGTAACATACAACTCAACATATGGTTCACATTGTAAAGAAAAAAGTCACGTATAGGAAAAAGTAACATCGCCTTTCCCTAACTTGGCTAAGATTAGGAAGTTTCAATAAATTTGGAATTTCCTCAATCAATAACTATTTTAAATTTAAACAAGTATTCACCCATGAAGCCATTTGGAAAAATGATCAAGTAAAATATCCCTTTCTGCCGTTTCTTGATGAACATAGCTTTTTTATGATAACTTTACATCTCTATTGAATGAAATGAGTTCGGTTTTGTGGTACGACTGAAGTATCTTCCTATGGATGTTGCGTGTAAAGATTATAGAAGAAAACAAAAGTCAAAATGTTTTTCAGCTCCTGTACGATTTGCTTGAAAACATACCAGTCATCAATTGCAAGCAGACAGTTCCTCGATAATGAGCAACTTTCTTAATCCCATATGTTTAAGGTTGTCTACAGGAAAACATAGGCGATACCAATCTACCCCGGGGCAAACTGTCTGTACTGCATATAAAGAGCTTTGAAACAATGTGATTTTGTTCAAAGTCACTACTCCAAGGGCAGAGCTAAAGACTTCGTTTACGAAGACATCTCGCAGCCATGGTGCTTTGGAAAGGGTGCTGTCTCGTCCTCTGTTTTAGCATCGTTTCTTTGAACTTTGCACAAAACATTCCAAACAACATAGGTAAGCTAAGTTATGTCTTTATTATCTATTCTCATATGAGGCTGAACCTGTCATGTTTAAAGAAATTCGTTGCACACTCTAAAGCCAAAGGAGAATACATACTTTATCCTGCAAGCTACGGAAGCTTGCTCAATCCATGTTTAACATTTCAAAAGCTTACCGGAGATAATGTTTTCTAGCTATGTTTCGTTATTATTTAACCCTTTCGCTTTCTTTCACTCGGGTACGTAGAACATATAGACTTTCAACGACTGGGCTTGAATCGACAGATACAATAATGATTGCGTTAATGTTGTTTGTTTTGGTTGTGACTAATTAACACCCCACGAACACAGTTTAACGTTGTGACAGCGCAGCATGGCTTGCGATCGCTCATTACCGATTTTGTCTAGTGACTCACTGCATCGTGAATACGAGTTTAACTCCAATACATTTTACTATAAATGTCTTCTTCTGAACATAAGGTCGACATTTTTTTATTTCTGTGTGATTACTTATACCCTGACCTTAACCTTTGCATTTTTGAAAGCAGAAGGCGATTTGAGTGGAAAAACCTTTATATGCAATTGCATAACATTCAAAGAAGAAATAATCCTACATTTCATGTAAACAATATTCATAAATTTGTGTCTCTTGCTTGTTAACTTCGAATGCCTCAGTTATATGGTTTACTACTTGATGTCTTGTCTACTTTAATTAGTATGATGGATTTTCATGAAGTTCCGAACATATTATATTTAGGCGCTTCGGATGTCTGACGCACGTTTTAAATAGATTACTTTCATATGACCATGCGATGTGAACACAATCATACTCGCTGAGTCACTATTCCGTTTATGGCAGTGATGATCTAGATTTCAGCCAGATTTTCGACTGGTAAATGGTTCGGACATTGTTTCCCTCACTTGCACTTTCAGCAAAACTAAATGAAACTCACTATGGTTTTGCTTAGCCTTACGTCATTCTGACGTGGTTTTTAGAGGGGCTTATTAGCGTCTTTTTTTGCAAAAATTAGTCAAACAGTTCTACTTAATGGCATCATTTTGTCCTTAGGTATAAGACTTTGCTTAGCTTGAAAAATTATCCGAAAGAATTTTTACCGACATACAAAGGTCCTTATGAAAGTGCAATTTTCACCAAAACGCCTCATAAAGATTTTTTCAATGTGGAAGTCAGTCACAGAAATTGATAAAAACTTGGTTTTCTATCGATTTTAGTTAAATCTATCTCGGCACCCCATTGACCGTTATAGAAACTTCAAACTCTCAACAATAAGAAACTCTAGGGCGTCCCAAAATAATTGTTGTTTATAAGAAGCACAAAATACTGCCTGAAAAACGTTTTTGTAGTAAGCCAAACAAAGGAAGTAGCTAAAATACAATATGAAAAACATACTAGATATCGTTTGCAACTCTATGTAAACCGCAGAATAAGCACAAATTAAAATACTGGTTGAACATGTTTGACCTTGAGAGAATAAAAACACGTAGCTAGCGAATTTAGTTATTTTTCCAACGAACTAAGAAGTTGTTTTGACGTGGCAGATGCTTTAAGGGTAACAAAAAAAATGCAAAAATCTATTCATTTATAAGAAAGGTTGTTGCTCTTGTAAGTTCACGATTGCTCGAGGCGAGTTTGGTAAAACGCAAACAGAAACTAGTCTACGTTCCATTAGTATATCCACCAAGCTGAAGAGTGAAACCCAATTGTCTTTTTTTATGTATCAAAACATACTCCTAGCGGCTGTGATTGCACTCGCCTCAACTTTCAGTTTTTCTCAGTTTGACAAAATAAATTGTCAATTTATTTCGAATAAAATAAAATCATGGCGAACGCTGTGCCTTCTTCTAAGACAATACCAATTACTAAAAATCCTTGATATAGACGCTTTATCAATCAATGTTATTTATGAGCTTTGGGTGGATATCCTAGACATGACGTGCGAGTTTGAGACGTTTACCGTTTAAGCCTAAGGACATTGCATTATGCAAGCATATTAGTAATTTTCTCCGATTTTTCTTTATTTCACTTTGCTATTTGGGGATAATAAGGCTCGGCGAATGGGGTTATTGTGTGTTAGTAACCGCTTTGAAGCCGGCGTCAATATATAACAACTTTTTAGCTTTTTAGATGCGTGGACGTATGGACATGTTTGCTTGTTTTAGAGGCAGAACACAAGTTGTTAGTCCTGTTAATTCGAAGGTCTCGTTCCGTTCGCGCGGCAAAACTGCTATGTGTTTTTTTAGTGTATAGATAGATAGACATTGTGTCGCAGCTTCTACAGTTTGGGTTGTAATCCAATCAGTCCTTTGTATGATCTACTGTCCAAAATAAAAGGGGAAGAACGTTGATTTCTCGTGGTCGTCATTTAATTCTTCCAATGATTAATACAGGAGGATCTGTGATTATGTACCTTTTAAGTATAATTAGTTTGTTATCTTCTATTTGAACGTTATTAATGGGTTGCTATCATTTTTATAAGTATAAGTATTAAGGATATTGTTATCACTATCATTGTATTACATTACCATTTTCATTTCTATTACTTTATCCCTACCATTACCATTACCATTATCACTATCCTTAAGCTTACCATTGTTATTATTATTATTACTATTATTATTATTATTATTATTATTATTATTATTATTATTAATGACAACAACAATAATAATAATAATATTAACAGTAATGTATATCATTAGGTGCAAATAAAATGCAACAAAGGAAAAAAGACAGGAGAAGCCAACCAAACTATAAGCACATATTTTAGTTTAATAGCAGTCTCTGCGAGTGGCAATAGATGGTTGTATCAGTGTAGTCTCTGGTACGAATTCTCTAGTACGGATATGGAAACTACAGACAAGAGAAGGACGTCTTACAGCTCTGGGGCCAGTTTTGATGAATACATCTTTTATACATACAAACCACTTGCGAAATGAACAGGTCTCTCTGAATGTTTTGTTTTTCAACTCAAGGACTTTGTTTTTACCTTTTGAATGTTTACAAGTCGTTTCATATGTTTAAAGAGATAACCGCGCGTAAGCCAATAATTTCTATATATGTAGCGCTTAATCAGATCCAAATCTCATACGAGTCAAAAATAGTTTTGGAAATGCCAATCTCTATCTTGTCTTTTGAATAATTATTCCACCACAAATCGATTTAACATTGACCAAGTTAATACCCCTGATATTTTTTGTATTTTCTTTGCTTGCTAATGATGAACCAAGTTATGTTTTTTCCAATTGTCATTTAAAGCAAAGGAGCGCAATACTCGACGACGCGCTGTGCAACAATTAGGTAAACTGCTTTCGTTCAAAAACAAATTTTTTCTTGATTGATTCACCTCCAGACATAGATTGTGCACCAGTTACGGTCAAAATGCCCTAGGCAATTCGATTCCCGATTGTATCTGTGAAAACGCTTTTCATTCCAGTAATTTTATAAACTCTGTGATCTCGTGCTGCAAGTTTTGCGATACCAGTATGGAAAGAGTGTATTCCGACGAATTAACATTGTTTGCATGACTCATGTGGCCTTTGTCATTGTTTGTTGGGAATAAGTTTCAGTTCTACTAGTTCTGGATGCAGCTGTGAGTGGCGTGAAATGATAAGATGGCAACGTTACTAATTTTTTTCTTTTTCTTTTTGTTTCTTTGTTTTTTGCTTCTCATCCTTGCTTCGCCGCGCACATGAATTGATGAAAAATGGGAAAAACTCTCATCCAAGGCTGGTCACTCAACGCTCATTACTATCGATTATACAACTCCCATGCTAACTTGACCTAGGGTTAACTGTCGTCACGTTTTAATCACTGATCAAAAAAGCAAATGTTACTTGCCTAACTCAAAGCAAGTATGTTTAATGAACTTCTTTTGTAAACAGAAGACAAGCCACTTACAAAAGATTGCCTCCTTCACCCCAATAGCCTTTTTTAAACGTACTAACACAAAAATGTTTTTCTTTCAGAACACTCGAGCTCGTTTGATGACTATAAAATTCCAAAGCCACAGAATGGGTAAGTGCAAATAGCTTAATCTCGAATGAAAACAAGTTTCTATTTAATAATAATAATGACTTTTTTATTCGGTTCCACTGACAGACTGGCTCTTCCCCAGAAAAATACTAAAAACCTTTACGTGTTAAAAAGACCTTGATAACTTAAAACAATTACAGTAATAGAAACCAATAATTTATTTGAATATTTACAAGGGAAATTTTTGTTTTGTGTTGTAAGATAAAACTAATCACTATAAAAACTTTCGTCACAAACCTCCCCCTCTTCCATCATACACCCCAAACCCTCCCTAACATATTCAGTTTTCGGTTCAGCGTTCATACCCTGAAATGTCGTTTAGTTTCAACCACAACAACTGACTCACACCACGTTGCATTGTTAGAAAAATTTTTGCAACTCCTCTCCTGCAGCTTTGGATCAGTTACTTTCTCGTTCACTATGTTTTAAAATTGTTTCATACTGAAAATAGAAGGACGTTCATGCTAAATGTCTGATGGCTGAAAAAATTTGAATCCTTAGAAAGCGTAAAGACAATGATTCGCAGACATTGTCTTCAAACAAAGTTACTTAATATGTATAATCTACATCACTGCGATAAGAAGACTTAACCATGAACTCTCTCTTTTCAATAATCTAAAGATTAACTGAATTTCTGACCTAAGCAGACGATGCTGATTCATGGTGAAACCACTTTCTGGTGTTGCTCTCTTTTTCATAAGACTTCTCCGAATTTCACATTTTTTTAATATTTTGGCTTGTGAGACAGAAAAGCCACATTCCATTTCAAAACCATATTGTTTTTCCCTATGTCTATTCGTAGCTGCAAAAGTGCTTGGCGACATCCAGATGTCAATGCAACCAAGTTGAAGTGCTATCCATATATGCATCGCTCCTTGGGGTTCTGCCGAGACTCTCTTAAGGGCATCTTGGTGTATGCCACGCCCAGGGTAAGTGAAATATATCAGGCGCCACCCTGCATGCTTTCGTTATGTATTTCTTGAAGCTGTACGATGTGGTCAACCTAAACAATCTATTACGTACAAGAAGATCCGTTCTCGTGGTGTTATGAAACTCAGTGATCAGTGAGGATGAAGATCTTGTGCATGTGAACGTAATCCATACAAACCTGGCCGAAAAGCTCAGTTTGTTGAGTAATTTCAACAAAAGCAGCCTTGACGTAACTTTTCCGTCGACCAGTGGTAAACTACCCCATACATTTGTTTCGATTTATTGTAAGATAGTCTTTTAAATCCTGCTAGTTCAGTTTTTTTATTTTATAAGTTTTTTAAACTTCGCCGTACAAGCTATAAGTTTTAAAAACGGCCATATCGTGCATAATTGCCAAAACGAATATATATTTTTGTAAGTAAACAATTGGATAGATAGATAGATAGACAGACAGACAGACAGACAGACAGACAGATAGATAGATAGATAGATAGATAAAGAGATAGACAGACAGACAGATAGACAGACAGACAGACAGACAGACAGACAGATAGATAGATAGATAGATAGATAGATAGATAGATAGGTAAGGTAAGGTAAGGTAAATACTCGCTTTATTAACATGATACAACAATCTTGTACATTGTCAAAGCTGTCAAAAC
>JAOBYE010718301.1:0-10702 GCA_025403585.1 Parazoanthus swiftii
GGGGGGGTCAAATTGAATTTGGCTTTAAATTTTTGCTTTATTATTGAATAACAACAACTTTGGTACAACTGTTCTTTGTTTGTTAACAAAATACAACTCTTGAATAAACTAACAAGACCAGATTAATTTTACAGAACTTAAATAAATTATACTGATTTTTATAGAGAAAACACTAACTTAAAAGGCATTACTGGTAATTAAAAGACTGCTTTGTTATTCTTGCAGTACCCCAACCCTCCCTAGCTTCACTGTTCCTTCAGTGGTTAGTGATGCCTTCAAAGTATCTGGAGGATTTGCCACAAAGTTTGAGGAAAGTGACAAACCTGAACCAGATCCGGTGAGGAGTGGACTGATTGAGGAAGAGGAGAAATACCTAGAAGCATTCAAGGTTATTAAATATGACGGGTGTTTGTTGGTGGTTCTGCATGAGGGGTTGAGAACAAATAATCTTTGAATTTAACATTAATTTGCACTGTCACTTTAGGGCCCTTTTAGGAATTTTAGCTATTAATAGTTTTAGCATAAAATTGTTTACAGTATTGTGTTCAGATTACAAGAAATGGATCCTGAAGTTTTAGTTTTTTTTCCCACCCTTGCATCATATCATTGTTCAGTATTTGTACAACTTGCTCAGACAATCACATTGTGTACTGTAAACATTCAAGCTTTTGAATCCTAGTTTAAAAGATATTCAAACAATCTTCTGACTGAGCTAACAGCACTTACTATAAATTCTTGTTCTTCCTCATCAGAAAGCCAAAGAGACAGGAACTCCCCCAAAGCTTCACTTTCCACCAACTCAGCAGCAGTCTGGCATCTCTCCAGATGCATGGAAGATGACTGCTGGACCAACACCCAGTATGCAGGCTCAGACCCAAAAACCTGCTGCGCCAAGTGATGATCTATTACAGCTTAATGCTGTGTTTGCCGCTCCAGTACCACAACAGTCTGCCAGTACAGCATTCACATCCAGTTCTGCCTTCCCACCAAGTCAGGCATTTGGTGCCCCTCAAACTGCTCCCTCTGGTTTTGGAGCCTCTCCTCCAGGGCCATGGGGAGGACCATCTGCAGGTATGTAGTGCTCTGCCACTCATTCTGTTGTTGTAAGTTCCCCATAACTTATGACTCCTGGACTTATTCAAATTCTCAGTGTCCAGCCATCCGGGTTTTATTTCAAATGCAAGTCCCAATTCATGCATGGTCGAGATAGGAGAAGCCAGATTTTGAAGATTAATATTTGTTCCCGCAAACAATGAGCCAACTGAAGAAAAATTTGGTGGACCAATAGAATATAGATTTGGTACAACATGATGCAAACTTGTGAGAAACCAGCCACTTTGTCCAGAACTCCTTCTGCATGTAAACCAATGGCAATGCAATGACACATTCAGTTCTTGTTTGAAATTTGTAGGTTGCTACGAACTGCCTGTAGTCTCGTAACACTATAACATATATACCCATAATTACCACAAACACAAAGAACCAGTACGAGACTTGTTTTGTAATCGAGCTCTCGTCCATAATTATTTTAAAGAAAGCCTTTTTCCATTCCCATGTCATTGTCATTTCAAAAGAAATCCATTTTTGTAATGTAAGTGATTCAACCAAATATATTAATACCAACCACTTGCTTATCATTTGTAGGGACTACACAAGCCTTCAATCCCTTTGAGTCTACCCCGCCAGCCAGTGAAAATGCTGATTTTGATGCCGTGTTTGGAGGTACATCTTCAACGGACCCCACTCTGCCCATAGGAGATGTTTTAACTCCATCTGTGGCTGATGGGACATCGGCAGGACTAGTATCCCAGCAGCCAAGTACGGATGCCACAGACAGTGGAAAGTCAGGAGATCTCCAAACCAAATTACAGAGAGTTGCAAAGTCTCTTGGTAAGTTCGTATTTTCCACAAATTACTGTATTTACTCGATTATAAAAGCCCCACGGGGCTTATTTAATTTTCATACTTTTTGGGGCGGGGCTTATTTGAGGCACGAGCTTTTGCACTCCAAATGAGGTTGCAAGTTCTCTCCTGTAATGACAGAGCTGCAGAAAAAAAGGCTGAAATATTTGCATCTTGAAATAAAAAATAATGTAAAACATTGCAATAAATTCCCAGTGTTAATCTAAAACTCGACACTGTGCTCTTTCACTTCTTCTTTTTAAACCATCTTCAGTGTTTCGAATAAGTCCCGCATCGGCCACTGGGGTGCAGGGCTTATTCGGGGCGGGGCTTATTTAATTTTTGGTCTTACTAGAGCGGGGCTTATTTGGGGGTGGGGCTTATTTGGGGTAGGGCTTAATCAAATAAATACGGTAGTCGACCTTTTATAACACTTTTATTAATAGGACCTCAAATAAGCCTAAAAATTTAATCTCAACTTACAAACAAGTGCAAGGGCCTTTTTTACTACTAAAGTTGATATTTTTGTTATTTAATCATTGTTGATAATGTTGTCTTCATTGTACATTATAAAATTTAAATTTTTATGCAACATGTAACAGCACCTTTGAACATGGGAAAATGTGCTTTACAAATCATTTATTATTATAATTTATTTTATTATTATTATTATTATTGTTGTTATTGTTATAACTATTATTATTATAAATTATTGTTATTGTTGTTGTTGTTGACAGAATTAGAACAAACAGTTACCCTCTTGTGATAAGTGTCAATCAGAAATTCAGTCATTTTAACGGTAAGGAGACAGCTTTGCATAGCCACAAATTAGGAATACATGTAAGATTGCTCATACATAAATTCTGGGAAAAGTTAGAAATTTTCCAACTGTATTGCTGTATTACTCTTTAGGGTTCCAGAATTCACACACTAAAACTGGAAAAAGTCCTTTTGAAATCCAGTTTGGGGAGAGATTAAATATATATTAATTTTGTGCATGCAAATACCTCCTAATTTTTTTTTTCTGAAATTAATTGTTGCATACTGTAGATTAAGGAATAGATTTTACTGTTGTTTGGTGAGTTAGTATGACAATTTCATTACAACAGATGCATTCAGCATAACCAATGGTGCAGTGAGTAAAAATGCATCTGGCAAGACCCAGCATCAGTGGACACCAGCACAACCGCAGGTTAAGACAGGAGGAAGTAACTGGCAGCGTGTGCAGCCCTTGCAAACAACTGTACCTTCTGTGCCAGTTGGTGGTCAGATGTGGGGTGCAGCCCCAGGAATGGTACAACAGGGAATGTACCGCCCTCCAATGGGACAACCCATGGCCCAGCCTTTCATGGTGAGCTTACATGTTTGTAGCTCCTCTCAGCTCTCATTCCACAATAGCTTAACCCTTTGCATTCAGTATTTTTATAAGCCTGGAAAAATAACTAAGGTGCTTTGCTTAGGAAACTAAACAAGGTATCCACTACCCACTTTTAAAATTCAACTTACGGTAAGGCAAAGATGATACAACAACTGGGAAGAGACAGTACAACTTACCAGTTTCCCCGCCTTGTATTTCATGGTAATCTTTGTTGAATTATTTGAAGGGGCTTACTATGATTGATTGTAAAACCTCTATCAAATCCTCTTGGGTAGTGGAATGTAGATTCATCTGTACTGGTGGATGAAATCAAACAGCAGTTTATACTTTTGTTACACAGTACAAAGAAAAAAATTGTTTTCTTTTGAGCTTTTGATTCTACTAGAATCATGATCACAGTAGCTGTGAACTTCGTTGTTATGCGTTACTTAAGAGCCTCACAGGGCTTACTTATTTCCTATATAATAGTTCATGTTGCTATTTTAATTATAACTATAATTATAGTTATTACTATAATTATTTCTGTTGCAATAATATTGCTATTGCTACTGTGTACCAGGGTCAACCTGGTATGTTCCAACAGCCTGTTGCTCCAGTAGGAATGGGGTTCGGTGCACAGCCTTTCCAACCCCAACCCCAACAGCCTCAAGATCCGTTTGGACCCATTCCCGGTTCACAGGTACAGTTAGCATCAAGTTCAGTTTTGAAGGGATTTTGAAAACTAAACAGTCAACTGTAAATTCTGACTCATTTCTTATTTTTTTACAGGCTCGATTCTAATTAGACATCAAAGGTAGCAAAGGCGTGGTTCATAGAGTATTGCTTGATAATAAGTGCAACCCTTGTCAAGCTTCCAAATGAATGAAAGGCTCCAGTTGTGAGTCAAAATGGGTGAGAAGTAGATTTTCTTTGTAGTTAGATCCTTGTGTACAAAATAATGATACTTTGTAATAAACACAAATCTAGAAGTCCAGTTCAGAGGGAATGTTAGATTAATAACTATGCCTGTGCCCAGTTGTTCGAAAGGTGGTTAAATTTAACCCTGGGTTGGGCTTAGTTTCAAAAAGCAACTTCTTCACCAAAAAAATAAGTTTTTAATCTTTTTTAAATGCTGTTCAGACCTTCCTTGGAAACTCAGAACTTTACTTAACCCAAAATGGCATTGCAAATCTGACTTTAATTGTAGTAAATACAAACATGGGTCAGATATATTTAACCCTGGGTTAGCACTAATCAGCTTTCAAACAACTCGGCCCTGTATACCAGGAAGAGTGTTCTTGTTATAAATTAACAAGTCAGACTCAGCTTACATGAAAGTAATTTTATTAATACTGGATTAAGATTTGTAATGACAGTCATTTCAAAAATCCAATTGGTTTCATATCCTCCACTGTGCTGAAGAAGCACAAATTAGTATGCCGTCATGCTACATAACATTATAGTGGGGAAGTCGTAGAGATGGGTGAAAAGTTTAGTCACAGATTAAGGCTTTTAAACATGGCTAGTGCCTAAAGATGCATTTTGATACATGTAACAGTAAGTAGTTGGATGTGTCTTGCGGACGCATTGTTTATTGCTATTAGGAAAAATAGGTAATTGTCGCTCCATACGTTTCTTTAAAACAATTCAAAATCATAGCACCCATAACCAACAATCCCTGCCTCTCTGATATTGTTTCCTGTAGTAATTTGGGTCACAATCAGTGCAAAAATGGTCTATTCTTGATAAATAAGTCTACTTCCCGTCAGCCAAAATTTTGTTAAAATGATTTTGTTTTTCAAACTTTGCAACAGAGATGCTATGTAGATCGCGTTTGAATCTATTTGAGAGTTTGTTTTCTTTCTATTTATAACAAAGGTATACACTTTGAGAGGGGAACCCTTAACCATTCCGCATTCGTAAGTTTTTATTTATTGCTGCTATGTGAAAGCATTGAGCACTGGTACCGGTTTCTCCTTTTTTGGAAATCAATTTCAAATCAGGTTTGATTGATGGGATGTTATTCCCCGTGGCCATGCTTGATACTGGGTTGTCTTACAACAGAATGAAGAAAACAAAGTCAAAGGAAACTTCTTTTGTATGTAAATTACTGGTTGTAAATTAGCAGGGGTGGAATTCAGAATAAAAGAACTCAAAATACCTAGCCGCTCCAACCCACAAACACGAAAATGTATACCCCCCCCCCCCCTAGTCAAGGTGCAGAAAATCCTACATATAGTTTTAAAGCATTGGCTGAATCATACAATGAACATGCTCTTCATTAGTCGTACAGAAAGATGTTTGCTAGAACTATAAGCAATTGACCCTTCTCTTGTTATCTGTTCATGGATTATTTTGTTACCCTCCCGGTTCAAACATTTTTAGCTTCCCTCCTATTTTTGTTTTTCTACCTCTGCCCCCCCCCCCCAAAAAAAAAAAAAAATGGTGACCAGTCCCTAAAGCTTTATTGTTTTTATGAAACGAGTAATTATTGGCTTCATGACATTTACGTTCCAGTACTCGCTCACACCCTCCCACACCAACCCAACAGGATTGAAAGTAAGAAGCAAACTCACAAATTTACCAAAGCAATTATAGAAATTGTGTTTTAGGTCGAATTCAAACGATCAAAATAATTATACTTTTTGGTTGATAAAATACTTAATGGTTAATTTTTTTAAAGCCGGAAGTGGCAAAAAAATTGTGTTGTTCTGGTTTGTTGACCCATACTGACTGATGTTCTAAAATCTGTTATGGTATGTCGGAACTAAATCTCCCTTGTTCTAAACACAAGTAAACGTACAATAAATTGAAGTTTCTCATATTTGACTCCACAATCAAGGCCTTTTATGATCGGCAATTGAACCAGAACATGTGGACTGTTTTATTTTTTTTAAAACTTTTTCTTAAGATTGGCTACGCAACACAGCTTATTATAAGAATGAAAAAGTTACTCTTTTTTTCTATGCCACTGAGTGTCTATTTTAATATCTGACTATTCTTTGTCGGTGAAGGGTAAAGGTAATGCTTCCATTTCTCGTTTTTGTCAGTTTTCAATGTCATGAAAATTCTCAACTTTTGTATTTTATGAAACAACTAACGTTGAACAATTAGCCAGGTAGAATGAATGCTAATAACTGGTACAAGATATTCTAGGTTTGTGAAAATTGTTTTTAACGAAACAAAGCTAAAGGGTTTAACAGCACCTTCTTGTTACAAATAACACCGCTTCTTGTGTCTATGCGCAAATCTGCAGAACTCGCATTGGTTAAAAGGTGGATCCTGTTATAAGTATTCATTGCGTAGAGTATGACTGAAGGTTTATAAGGTCGCGTGTTACTCTCGATATACTTGTGACTTTCGGGAGGTATTAAGGGCTGTTTCACGGTATGATTGTGCAGTCTATTCATTGCTCAGCAAAAGACGTTAACAATACAAAAACAGCTTTTGCTATAAATCGTTCAAGTATAATTTTGTCTTTTATCCTTTCAGCCCAAACCAGTTTATCGGCATGTAAACTTCCCTTACATTATTCACACTAAATAAGTTGTTTGGTAAGACGTTTAGAGCAATGGATCATTGGTAACAGTTTATTTAAGATGAAAACAAAATTCTCGCAACCTGTTTACAAGGAAACTATAGAGACAGTTTAGGAGAATTCAGCAGTATGCCATATGGTGCCAGTACGGTACGGATGGCTTGAAACCGAATACAGTTTTCCGTGCCGAAACGAATTTATTATAAATTATTAATTAACGTAATACATTGATCCTTGACAATTCTGTTTGTTAAAAGGGTCTTTTTGTCTTAATAAGTCGTTTTTTTCAATATACTTTGAGTAGAAGTGAAATTGACTGGTTTCAAAAACAGTAGTTTGTGTATGGATTAACCGTGAAACTGCCCCTGATAGGGTACCCCGAGTTCCAGGCACCTCTTGGGGTATTATCCCTTTGACAGTACAGTCAAAACCAAACAGTAACAATAAGCTGACTCCAAGTTGGTATAACGCCAGCTTATTTGAAGTCGCTCTAACGTATTACGTACCGGAGTCTGCTAATACAAGACATGGTTACTTCAGCCGCATATTTTAGCATTCGTGGGATCTGTGCTCAGTGATCTTTTCATAGATATATATCAAGTAGGTCACAGCTACGTTCTGAAACAGCGACATGTCTCCATATCTTGGTCGTCAGCTGTGTTGCATATAAATGGCCATTGATTGATGCAGACGAGTATATCTAAGAGTAGCTCAATCTCTTTGCTTCCTCCACCTGTCATTAGAAACTATTTTGAAACAAACAGTTTTTTGTATGGTAAATTGCTGCTTTAATTGAATTTATAAGAAAAAAGCTGTAGAAAATGACAAAAATAATACTCTTTATATACGCGATAAAATGGGATGGGCAATTGCTTAATAATAAGTTTTGTGCATAGTTGACTAAGAGATTATGTAGAATAAAGCGGTAAATTTGTTATCGTTTTTAAGGGCGGTCATTCTCTGGAATAATGGTAGTGATGAATTTGTTAACTAAATTACAAGAAGGGATTTGGAAATCTGAGGACAGTGCTTTGTGTAAGTAATTATGTTAAGCAAATTTGGAAAAAAATGAAAATACGTATAGCAGACATACTCGTTTAGCTGTAATATATTGTGAGATTATTTTCAAAGGTAGTTGCACATACGCGTTTGCGCCAAGTAACATGTCATAGCACTAGATGAACCAAGTTACTTGAAAATATGAGACAAATTTGGCTTGCTAGCTTTAATCATCTTTTATACAACTCATAGATCATTTCTTGTGTTCATTTTTACCGTGGTTAACCCTTTTCAAAACTGGGCGGTAGGGTGACCTTTTTTGTTACCCTGTCTCCCATAGATTTACCTTGCCTTGGGGCTATCCTTGTTCTGGGTAAATTCTTTCCCCTGGAAAAACTTGACTCCTTCCTTCACTCGATCTGATATCCCCAACGATGGCTCACTAACCGAGCATCCTACTTTTGCCCCTGCTTTGTGGGTGTTAGTTACCAAAACCCAAAACCCAACATCCTACCTTTGATACATCCCTTGTAGGGCGTTGACAGTAGTAGGATGACCTGTGTTCAGTTACCCAGTCTCCAAAGTTATCGTGCCATCAGGGTACACTAACTTTTAAGTGATGGGCAGTATCGTTAAAAGCCAACCTGTTACCTTGGCCCTGTTTTAACCCAACCTCCTTCCTTTACCCTACGCTCGAGGTTACTGCGGTGTTGTCCGTATTAATTTACCTATGTTAAGTATCATTACTCATTTTCCATTGTTTCACCAGTATAACCCAACTTGTAAGTAACCATTCCGAGTACATAACTCAGCTTGCAGCTTATTTCTACCCTCGGGGAAACAGAGCGGTTGCTGATGCTGGTTTTGCCAATGTTAATTACCACTACATGTAATCTAGCCTAACCTTGAAGTATGAGTTTCTCTCATCAATTTAATGCGAAAGGACCTCTTATGTGTTCCACTCGAGCCTGTTTCAGTTCGATCATGAATTCTGTGTTCAACAGCCGAACATCTCAACTTGACACGTTCTACTATATACCGAGTCGGGAAACTTCTATTGTTCCTTCTTGGCACTGGATGCCAGCAGGAGTGCCGGGCAGAAGTTACCGACATCCACACTTGCAAATACCTCTGTTTTAATCTTGCTCTATCCCCATAGTTTTTCGGCCCTCATTGCAGTCTTGCAACTCGTGAGGAATTGAGCTAAGAGTCGAAAGTAGAACAGAATTTAAGGTGATTCCTTTTTCCAAGCCCCCTCCCCGCACCAAGATGGCTGTTGATACGCTAAGACGATTTTTATATCCCCAGAATAGTCTGGATGTTCACAACAACTGCTATTTTTGCTTTTCACAGACAAAAAACTCGCTTATTCGCTTCAGCTGTTGTTATAAAGTGTATTTCCCACTCATTACTGCGTAAGGTAAAAATCCGCGGGCTCGGAACTTTACGATTCGTTTGATACTTGTCTGCGTCAGATAGTCATGAACTACTGTTTTTAGCCGTTTGTAACTTCGTCCGTCATTTGTCTGTGACTTGGATACATTTTTTTATTTGCACTAATTTCTGATCGTTCCAGTACAACAGAATTAAACTAGTTTGAGAATGCCCATCAGACAAGTTTGGAAGTTGCAAAAAAGTGAACAAACATGGGTCGTGAAACTAAGCTATCGAACACACCTTACCTTTTGGAAGGATACGTTACCCTAGAAAAGACCAAATCGTGGATTTAAAGAGATGTTTTTGACGTTAGGAAATAAATAGCGCGATGATTGTTAAACCTCACGCTGGCTAAAGCCATATTACCAATCTGTCATTCGTGAGATTTCGTGTTTCAGTGAATAACTTTGTTTTGATAAAATCGATGTGAATTGTTTTATTAGGTACAAATGCGTTAAAATCACAGTCCTCAGATTTCTGGGTCTCCTCCGTGTCGACATTGCGCTAGTGGTAATAATTATAGACACCGGTAAACGTTTTATATCAAATACTCAAAGTAGTCTTTGGGAAAAGAACAGGACTGCTAGGTGTGACACCTTTTTTGGTAAGGTATTTGAACTAACCATCTAACTCTAAGCCGTTTGTTTTGTGTTTGAAATATTTGAGATCGATGGCGAACTTGCAGGAAGATTATAAATGACCTGCCCTTTTGGCTAAAGCATTTAAATTTATAGGGATCGTAAGGTCGTTAACTCGATGGTCACCCGACCAAAGCGCTAAGCATCATGGGTGAGCCAAATTTAATGCTGTTCGAAGACAAGCACAAGTTCTTCATATTGTCCTGAGCAGTCCGAAGCTTTTCCCAATGTCTCTGCCATGAAAGCTAATACTGGTAGTTAGTTTAAACATTGGTTAAGGTGAAATGTAAAAAGCAATTAGATATTCGCATAAAGAAAAATAAACTCCAAGACAAGTACGAGTGATGTTCGTTGTGTTACGTAGCTAAAAATTGGTTGATTGATTGAAAGAATCAGCTGATCGATTGGTTGTTTAATCGAGGGCTTTAAGTTTCTGTACAGAACAGATAATGAAAGATTGCGTCACTTTGTAACCAAGCTATCGAACAAATAATATCAGAAAAGTGTTTCTGTATTTGCCATATGGCGACCGTTTGGTATTCTATACTCGGCAAAGAGAGCTGGATTTTTCAATTAAAATGGTTGGGTTCTCTTTTTAAGGGTTTTCTGAAAACTTTGTTGGGCACTTGAATATGAATACAGTCTGCAAATACTAACAACTTATTAATCGACAGTAAGGTCTGTACGGGCAATATGAAACGGAGGTTTTGCTGTATTGACCGAGCGATAACGGGGTCAGTGCGTCAAGGCCAGAGTACAGACCAAACGTTCAAGATTGATAAATGTTTTATTAGGGAGCATTCATTTTTTAGAAGGGGAGGGTGGGCCGGG
>JAOBYE010718312.1:0-10701 GCA_025403585.1 Parazoanthus swiftii
TGAAGTCGTATTTAATTGATATCTGTCGAATTTAATTGATTCAAACGTCGCATATCACATGCACTTAATAGTGACATAATATTCGGCACATGTGAAATGCGACGTTTGAACTGGGCCTTAAATGGTGTTACGACAGTAGAGCTTTATTTACATGTAACTGCTGGGTTAAAAAAGGAGCGTGTCTGGCAAAGCTATAAAGCTCCCTGAAGCTCGTCTCACTGAAGGTTCCACGAGCTTGATGACCTAACAGAAGTCACCTTGACAAATACATTCAGTTGAGCACAACTGTTAGGTTAATATTGCGTTCCTTTAAAGTAAAGGAACAAAAAAAAAACTCATGGACTGGACAACAAATCAAATGAACATTGCCTTATGTAGTGTAGTAAACATCATAAAGTTTCAATAGCAAAACGTGTGCTTAACTCACTGTCGCTATGTAAGGATCCATGCGATATATGGATGATGGCGGAAAAGGTTTAGTCAATTTTTAGGGAAGGAATTAATAAGTCTATTTTACACTATACCGGATAGCTTTCGTGCTGATGTAAAAAGAAAAGCAAATAGGCCTTCTGTTTACACTTGGGAAACTTTTCCGGCACACGTTTCGTATCGTTTCGAATGTGTCGAAAGTGACATGTTACATATCATTATCAGACAGGTTTTTGTTTCGGCTGTAAAAAACTGTAAGTTCGTGTTTACACTGCAAAGCGACGATTTTGTTTCGGCACGAAATCCTATCGGGTATTGTGTAAACTAGGCCTTTAAAAGAATATCAAACTGTAACATTTCGTATGACTGTATGGATATACAAACTGAAATTTTTAGTTAACTTAGAAACACAGAAGTGAGTCGGACCACGCCAGATCACACAGAGGTGTAACTTGTATTTTTTTTTAAAAACAAAATTATTGTGCTTCTTGCGGGGTTTGTATTTGTATTTGTATTTGTAAGCAGTATTTGTAAGCAGTATTTAAGCAGCGGGGTTCAAACACTCTGTAGGACGCGTTATGGAAGACTGTTTTCCTAATATACTCTTTTTTTAATAAGAGCCAATTTTACTACATGAGGCTGACATTTGCACAGAATTTAAGAACATGCTAAGAACAAACCTCTGAAACCTGAGTCTGAGGACAAGAATGTTTTTTCGGAAACATGTACAGTACTGACAAATACATGGAAATATTTCATTGCTTCATTGCTGTTATCGTGCCTTTACTGCAAACCAGCAAGCAAATGTTAGTTGCATATACAATTGTTTGCAATTACATTGCATAACAAATGAAAATCGCTACAGAAAGTATACCCTTAGATGAACAGTGTCGGGTCTGACAGAGCAAAAGTATTTGGTCCACTTGCTCACTTCCGCTTCCAACGAGATTGTGCTGGTGTATGTTTACATCCCACTACGAGTACTAACCGATATATGTAAGAACATCTTAGGGTTACTGACTGCACACCTTGAGCGGTGTTTTTAGTAATCAGTCCGGTAGTATCGTGCCATCTTAAATAAAGTCAGCCAGTTACTATTTAAAGAGAGTAAAGCACAAAGCGAAACGAAATGATAACAATTTAAGCGTGTTATCAAATGACGAACCCACACTAAAACAGTAAAAAAGGACTCTGTATTGCTGTATTACTGTTGCTGTTGGTTATTGTTGTTTGGATATATTTTAGCTTGATACTCATACATGTGTGATAATTTGTCCCATTTAGCTGTTGCCTTTCGGCAGGAGTGTGAAAATTACAATTGGATAAGAGACGAGGACAGATCAGTGCACTATCAAAGCAGTGGAGATGAAAACTTGTTGAAATGCGACGATAATAATTTTACTAATGGTGTTAAATGGTTTCGATTTGGATGGCCAGCTGGAACTGGGATCCCTCAAGTACCTCCTCTTTTCAAAAGTTGTGGCAGCCGTTCTCCCGGTTGGGCTTCGGGTAGACATCCAACAAACTTATACCAGCAGTCACCAATGAAAGTATGCTTCCCTTGGCCTGGTAACGGTAACTGCTATTGGTCTGTGATGATCCAAGTTACCAAATGCAATGGGTTCTTCGTATATCAGTTACGACCGGCTCCTAGATGTTATCTTCGTTATTGTGGAAACGGCGAGAAAGGTAGTTAAAGTTAGGATACTTGTTATTTCAAAAACCGTTTTAGTTCTAGCTTCTTAAATAATGTAGCAGCCGTATTTAATACTCAATACCCTTTTATACTATTCTAGTTGCGTCTGATAAAATATTTCCTTTGCTTTTTTTTACTATATTTGTATGCAAATATTGAAGACGCCCCATTCAGTTAGTACATGCTATATTATACTTGATTTCAAACGATTTGTACAACTAGCTAGTTATCTCTAAGAATGATGCGGAATCGGTGGCGTAAAATTTGAAAAAAAAATTGAGAAGTAGGTCGCCTCGCCCCAAGCTAGTAAACGGGTAAATTTAAATGAACAAATACAACAACACTAAGCGAACTTTCCGACTTATTATTTGAATCTACGAGAATACGAGTGAGGAAAAATCCCTATCAAGAAGTTATATTTTGCTATGGAGATTCATCCATAGTTATGTTTTACCTAGTCTAGATTCATCGATAAGTTAAGTTTTACATAGTCTTTCAAAGATCGAAGCTCTAAATTTTTACAAAAAACTCCAATTTCCACTAGGTACCGTTCCCATATAAGTGTTAACAACTACATCGTGAACCTTACAACAATCTTAGGAGGTAGAATGTGGTCTTGAAATGCAAACTGTAATAGCTACTGGGTTTAGATTTTTCTTTCTGTGCAGCCTTGTTTAGATTTACACTGTTACTACAATCATAATCAATAATGCATTTGAAGATATTTTGAAATTACTCACTATTATAGCAGCATCTGCATCAGCGACACCGTTAAAACCAACAAACGTCATGAGCGTGACAAGCTTATCATCGTTTTTAACAGTTCCTGTTACATCAAGCAGAGATTTCCACAATCCCCGCACTTGTACTCCTTTCTCCCAAACGACGACTCCAGCGACTCCTAAGGTTTGCAAATTATTCTAAGTTATTAGAGCTTTTCGTTCAGTTACTACTAAAATTTAGTTTTGCTGAAAACTGACCTCGGCTGCATGCAAAAAATCTGCTTAATTCACTATATTTCAAAATTGAATTCAAATACAATTTAACTTTATTCCCAATTTTTACTAGGGTTATTGAATCTAAATATGTACCGCAACAAAAACATGTTTTAGAACAAATTCATAAACGATTATATTTTTGTGACAATACACATTGCTCGTCTATAAAACCTTAGCAGCAATGGCAGTTAAATAAACAGCAAAAATAGCTGTGGTTAAAATCCACCCTTGCCAATCTCGCATATTAACCTTGATAGTCCCATAGGCTGGGGGTTGTTCGTGAGTCTGTCTACTGTAAAAAACAACCGACCCCCTCCCTCCTTCTCCCACTACAACCCACAAAACCAGCCCATAGGGCTGCTAAAAGAACCTCACTTGACAAAGTGAACTACTGTTCGCTGGATAATGCCTAACTTGCTGAGAAACGAATACAAGATTTTACGTTGGAAAGTATAAATTTTGATATCTAGATCGTTTTAACATTTAGCAAACTCTGTTTTAAATACCAGATTGTAAATGTCGCCTCGCAACACAATTTTCACATTGCCACGCGCATAAAAATATTGAATTATTTTAATATTAAAATATTGTTCGTTCCAGATGAGCTCAGTGACCGCCACACCTGGCGATGATGTCAAGTTCAGGACAACTGACGCAGCAAGATCAGATACAGTGTTGATTGCAGCGATCGTAGGGCCTGTGCTGGCCTTGTTATGCATCGCGATCTTCTCCTACATCGTAATTCGTACAATAAAAAAGAAACGGCAAGTTTACAAAAATGTTCTTGTTTTGAAGTTATGTATACAGAATAATGTTCTACACGCGTTTCACACGGGACGTTTATGTGAAGTCTTTAACTTTCGTCTTTTTAGGATTAAAAACCCTGTTAGAACGGACTGTTTTATTGCTGTGGTAAAAGCAAATAGGAAAGAGGACTGCTCTCTCTTTATCTCTCTCTCTCTCTCTCTCTCTCTCTCTCTCTCTCTCTCTCTGTGTGTAATAACTGTTCTAGTTGAAAATTGAGTTTTAATAGATCCAAGACAGAGTCTGAGCCTGATTTTGGGCAAAACTGAGCTTCGTGTTTTTATAAAGGACAATTAACAAGAACAATAGATCAATTTTGATATGTTAAAAAAAGACGTCAACACGAGACTCTGGGGAAGAAAATATGGAGTTTGTATGGACTCTTCCCCAGTGCCTCGTGTTGATGTCTTGTTTCAGGATGAATGCTAATATATCGAAATTGGTCTATTTGACGCTGAAAGTGCCAAATGTAGAAACACTTTAGCCAAAGCTTTGTGTTTCAAAATATAATAACGATACTAACCAGAGCATCTACTGTATAATGATGTTTCCATTATTTCTTCTCTTTTTTTAGATCTGACCACTTAATGAGGTCTTACAGTGAGTATTTTATTCTATCTAGAAAAACATATTACATACACAGTCACTTTGTTTAGGAACTTAATGACAGTTTAGTAAGGGTTTTCAAGCTTAAGGTAATCAAAAAGACGCTACAGGCCTTTTCTTAATTAACTGCTAAAACTAAGTCAAATACCTTGTGGGTAAGTGTTTACTTTTTTAAGAAGTCTATATTTCTGAAGCTCATTTTCCAAGAGCTTTACAGTTATCTACAGTTGTCGATGATGCAATATTTTTGGCTAACATTTGTCGATGCCATAGCATAACACTCAACCACTCCATTAAACTTTCTAATACTTTTTATGTGACTTTTTCGAAGCTGATATTTTCCGGGAATGCTAATTTTGCAGCAATGATCAACTTAATTTATTTGAATTTGAATTAACTGAGGAAGTCGCCGAAAGGACCAAACTCTTTAATATCATTAATTTTTTAACCCGAGAGTCAAATCCGCCTTAATAACAGTTTTAGTGAAGTCTCTTTTCAAATTTTATTAATTAGGTCGTCCAAAAAGTCCCAAGGAAGACATTGTGTTGGACGCAACAGCGGTGTACTCTACCCCAGGGGACTGTGTTTACTTAACCCCAGTTGACGGAAGGAGAAAAAAGGAGTCTTTTTACCAAGGCCTTGATACAAGGAAAAACTCGTTTTATCAACCATTGGATCGAAAGTCGACCCAAAGTAAGATATATCACGAGAATTTATTTGGACTGAATCGGCCATTTATCATAGACATTGCTTCGTTCAATATGACTCGTCTGTTAGTTCTGAAATTTTCCATGCATGTTCATGTGTTTTTGAACTTTCAATTAGGCGTATTTAAACAGGAAACATCTCATACCCACAACGCAAAAAGTAGCAACGTTTTCCAACGATCAAGAAAATAACAGTTTCAAATCAGTTTTTGCTTATTTATCTGTATACAGCTACCCCTTTAAAAATATATCAACCAGAAGGTGGTGAAAAAAGGTTAATGATAATAACTCTACTAAATCAGTAATTTTATTCCACGTAGCTTTAAGTTAGTTTAGCAGAAGCACCACACAGAAAGATACCAAGATAATATAACTGCTTCAGTTTTTTTCGTATTTATTTTTTTGCTAAATATTTCCAGGTATCCCAAGAAGCCAAACGCACGATAGATCAACTATTGCTGCTCAAACCCAGAATAACACACCTCATTATGTAAGCAGTCAAAGGACGCAACCCTATTGTCCACCTTCGACAGTTGTCAGTGGCCAAAGACCGATATCACGCCTTCACAGTCCAGACATCCAAGATCGCGTGTATAACTCGTTAGATCAGAATACTTCTACAAACAGACTTTCCAAGAAAAAGTCAAACCGTTCGATCTCTACAGAAAACAGGAACTCGCTGTACAGTGAAGCTGAAAGGAATGACCTGCCCAAGGCAATGGGACCAAGGGAAAGCGAAGGTACATCTACGAACGCTCCAGATTATGCTGTTCTCGAAGGCCCAAATCCTGAAAGCAGAAAAAACTCTGCTACGCCGGGTTTTCCTTATAAGGCTCGGAGCTCTCAGTCTCCAGAATACGCTCTTCCAACACGTAATGACATCGGTCAAGGTGGTCAAAAAGAGCCTCTGTATTACGTGTTGGAAAAGTCCAACCCGAGCAGTGATCCTCGTTTGTTTGATATGCCCGAACGATCTCGAAGAGACAGCGAGGTTAGCATAGAATGCTAGAGTGGAGTGCACGTTTTGCGTATACAGACTTATAAGTATGGATATTAAGTATTACTAAGTTTAAATTTCTTATTGGAGGTAATATTTAGTGGACGAACGCAAGCTCGTATGCTATCAGAGGGGTGGCACTTCCTGCCTGCACTAAATAAAAGAAGAACATGTTGATTATTGAAGTAAGTTATGGCGCCAGATGATGTCTCAAGTTTCTTGCCAACCATCTTGGAGGCACACTCGCCCAGCTTGAATAGGGTTAACTGTTTTCTCAAAACGGTTTATTAAAAACAAAATGTGTACTAAAAATTTACTTAAATGGTTAGCCCTTGAGATATAACCATTTTGACTTAAAAAGGAAATTTTGTTGGGAAGAGGAGCTAGAAGCCGCTAAAACATCCTAACAAAAAAGAAACATATAGAAAACAGTAGCTTTATTAGACCATGGCAGCAATTACCCAACAATTAATTAGTGCTTTTGTGACTAGAGACTTTCCAAAAGAAATCATCTTTGTTGAGCGTCATCTGAACTAGATTTTTTTTGCATATCTATGTACATAGTTATTAGGAACAGGCTTGGGACAAACGTCGATCTTTTCAAGAGTCGAACTAAATTGTAGTTCGCGTCGACCCAAATTAAATTTTTCGAGTGTCCAGGTCAAACGTCGAACTTATTTGGACGAACGGATAGAACGTGTCAGACGATCCAAATAGAATCTGTCGAACTTAATCGGGGCAAACGACGAACTTATCATGCACTTAATTGCTACATTTAGTTTGACTCATGAAAAGTTCGACGTTTGTCCCGAGCCCAAGGCCGTAAAATCTCGAGCTAACAAAACCAATAAAAAATACCTTTTTACTGTACCAGAATTTGGTATAGAATGCGATTTTTCAGAACATGAAAAAACAAATACGTTCCCACTGTCTACCAGTTGAAGCTCTCCATTTTCTTGATATTATTAAAATCACGCAACAAATTTCTCTTGTTTTCTGACTATTATTAAATACGATAATGAAGTTGTTCATGTACATTACCAGTATCTTCCCTTTCAATTAATCCATACAAGCATGTTCAAAAGAGCAACGCTTACGTTAGTCTTAGCAAGCAAACTTATCAAGGCTGACAAACTTTCCAAACTAACCCTTGGTGAAGTGTACCAGAATTTCCCACTACAAACCTTGTTGCTCTGCCAGAGGTCTAACTCGCAAACGAATACGGGGACCCCCTAATTTTTTCGCTCATTTGTTTAACAGATTAAAAATCTCAAATACTTGCAAAAATTACAGAAATCTATCGACAGAAACTTGAAATATAGTTGAAAACGTATTTTTATAAGCACGAAACATGGCCTTCTTTGTGCGTAACCATGGTTACGTTTCTGTGTTCATTCATGCTCGAAAGTCCAATATTGAACTTAAAATTGCCATGAAAACTTGGATATATTCAAAGCTACTTGTTTAATTGCTTCTTTACGTATTTCAAATGTAAACATGGCTTATTTGTTTGAAGTAAGCAGATATATCAAATATTTCGAAACAAAAATCAAAGACCTGCTATGTTGCGTTAAGAGGGGTACGTTTGATTAGCAACAGCTCTCAAACGAGGTCGGGCACCCCCTTTTTTATTATGTCTTTTGCATCCCCTTATGATAGGCAATATGTGGACAGAGTTTGAAAAAAAATCTATGAGCGGATTTTTTTCAGGGGAATGACCCTAAAACATATACTATATAGTAAGTCAAAAATAAATCCTTTCAACTTTCGGACACCGCCATCCCCCATTATTTTGTATTCCGGGAATCCCACCTCTTTTCCCTTAATAAAACAAAAAAAATCCTTCAGTTATACGAACTAAGATCGAAAACCGTATTCCTTTTTTTAGTTTGTTGTTTATGAGAGACGAACTTATAATGTGCCGTTCGGCTTCTAAGCCCTTTTTAAAATTGAAAACTGTACAATGAAGTTTTTATTATATTTTTTTAAAAAAACATATTTTCTTTTCATATAGCCGGAATTCCAGCGTTAGGAATCCTAATTTTATTGCTTTTTATTGAATTAGCATGACGAACTCAAGTGCTATGAAAAACACCTGCAACTTTAACCGAAGGAGTTCGGAGAAAATCGCAAAATATACATTTTGAAAAAATGACCAGGGAAGTCGGTATTTTTAAAATTTTTGTTATTCTGCGATCTCAGTCAAACAATGTTGATAAAGCGACAAAGGGCAAATTAGGACATCCCCTTAGTTCACTTAGTTGCTTTTTTAAAAATGGTTCAAAGGTGATAACTACAAGTTTTTGACGCTCCGATTACTGGGTATCCATGCGTGCACTTAATTAATACATTAAAAAAAACATATCGAGCCACCTTAATACAAATTGAATGAATTATCAACCACAATCAAACTGAGCTAAAGTCAAATAGTTCAAAGACTTAAATTAGCCCACCATCTACCATCGTCTCCCACTAGTTTGGCTTTTTTTAAAACTGTACATGCACAGTAATTATTTTTGTCACCTTGCACACCTTTACAATATTGGCTGAGGTTATATTTGTTTTGTATTGTACCTCCTGTTATTAGCAAAAGCTATTTAGGAGTAACTTAACCAAGAACTAAGAACCGAGATGACGTAGAAGACATCGATTCAGCTAGAATCCAGTGCCAGCACTTTATATTTTTGCAAGTTAATAAATTGGTACAAAAACAGTTTAAAACTGGCTCGATTGTACACCTTCTGCTTTTTCTAGCTGAACTGTGTCTCGTTCTGCTACTGGTCTTGTCGGGTTACAAACTCGCTTGTTGTGGTTTTGCCGGCAGTTTAAGCGAGATCTATTCGAAAAATAACTTTCGCAAGTTATATTGTTATTCATAGCTTTAATTGTCGGTAAGTGTTGATTAGCAAGCGAAAAGGAGGGACAAACGCAACTTTCAATTCCGCGCCTACAAGAGAATGATCAAGCTTTGCATTTGCACAAATAGTGCGTTAATTTTAGCACTTTATTTTTTGTTTTCCTTTTCACTGATGCCGGTTCGAGTTCTTTTTAATTGCATGGGAAATTTGCAATAACCTACTATTGAAACTAACTACCCACTTGATAATCTTCCCTTTAGGACAAGCGAAAGCTAATGACATCTAAAAACGTTCAAAGAAAACAAGCATTACTGCTCGAGGCGCTACCAGGTGAAAAATTCGTGTTTTCTTTTTGCACTTTTAGCAATCTAAACCTGTTTTACATTTGAAATGTTTTGTTATTTTTAACAGCAGGTGGGATCAATCTATAAAACCAGCAGTTTGCACTAGGGAGGCTGTATTTATTTCAAATTGAGTGATAAGATATTTTAACCAAAGTTATCCAGTTACATTGAAGGCTGAACACCTTGGCAGTCATATTTCACTTCTGTTTGTAGCCAGATTCAGACTGAACATCTTGGATTCACCAGAAAATTTTCACTTGAAAAACGAACGCTATTCAACTTCTACTACCGTTTGAAACCTCGAGTTGTGGCGTTGTTTTCGGGACTGTTTTAGACGGAACTGTTTGAGTGCGAGTCAAGAAAGTATCAAAAAGGGAAATGGAGCGATGAGATGTATAGCAAACCAATAGATCAGGAAAAATTAGACTTGATTAACCACATGTTTTGTAAAATGAAGCTTTCTTCCAGAATTGCATGTGTCTCGGTAAAATTGTGAAGCTGGTAACAAACAAGAACATTCAACTTAAACGCAGAAACAGTTTCTTGAACACCAACTCGTAAAGTGCCTGAAAGCATATGTTTTACTAAGCAGTAAAAGATAACTGAAAATCAAGATATTTCTTTTACCGAACTGAAACCAAGTAGTTTTTGCCTTGTGATCATTTAGCGTCTTCATCATGAACAGGACAACCTGCTTCGGATCTTTCAGTTCTGCACATCCTAACATCTCCAGCGCCATTAACGGCACGAACCACACTCTCTCATGCTGGACGAGACCACAGATAAACCCAGGAGATATCAGAGGTTTTCTTGAGACTGCTTATGTGGCAGCAATATACATGTCCGTAATATCAGTGCTGACGATAGTTTCAAATATCTTCGTGTTGGTGGTGTCCATTAAGGACCCCATGAAGACGTTCTGTATCCCTACGGCATACTTCCTCTTTGGTATAGCATTGGCAGACCTTGCCACAGCAGCTGTGGTAGAACCTTGTTACTTCTACTGCTTCTTTAAAATGTACTTGAAGGGTCTTAACCATGCTCCCACAATCATCACATGCTCAAAGATGTTGAATATTGGTCGAGTAGCGAGTGGAGTGACAATGAACGTGTCCTACATCACTGTGCTCTTCTTCACCCTCGCACAATACGCGGTGGTCGCTTCTCCGATGAAGATGGCACAACGTGTCACAACTAAGAGTGTGCTGGTTCTTCAGGTACTTATCTGGATCTACGCGCTTGCATTTCAAACAGGTTTTGCT
>JAOBYE010718334.1:0-10701 GCA_025403585.1 Parazoanthus swiftii
CCCCCCCCCCCCCCCCCCCTTCCCCTTCATCCTAGGGATACTTGTCTCTCCCGGGCTGGTAATGGCTATCACTAGTGGGTGCAGGATGTTAGGTCAATTTTTACCACTAGTTTGGGAGGAGGAAAGACAGAAGTGGGGTGAAAAATAACAGTTATTCCCTGAATTGGGGATAATTAGTACTAATTGATGGATAGGGGATGTGGCGGGGTGAACATCTTTCACTAGACATCAGTGCTGCGGTGGATTATTAATTTTATCATATACCAAACCAGTAATTAAAGACATCTTCAAAACTCTCAAGGTAAACATTCTCTCATGCTTTAAAAGTTTGAAATAAAACACTTTTTTCACTCGACAGTTTTGTTTTCTATTGTTTCACAAGTTTTACTGTAGCAGTGATCTTACCATAAGAAAAAACCAAACCAAGTTTTGTGGGGTTTTTGTGTTTGCAGTTGTAGCTGCCTCCATCATGGCAAGAATTTTAACATACAAAACTGCTGGGAAATGATATGAAATTATTTTTGTTTTGTGTCATGCATGAATATATAGCGTAGATGTGAACAGCACTGGATATTTGAAATTTGAGTAGCGAAAAAGAGAGTGCAAAAAGTGTTATTTACTTGTTTGATTTTAACTATTAAAAGTTATTAATTACCTTAACATCAATCATTTCACCAGTAAGCTTGACCCAGTAGGTAGTCGTTACTAGGACCATGCAGCATATTTATATGGAAATTAGTGAGTGGAATGTGTATAAATAATTATTGCTTGCTAAAAGGCTTGGGCTAATTCCTGACCATTTTGAAAAACTTGTGAGGGGGGGGGGGGTGACCCTCTTGCAAGCATTAATGATTGGCAAAAGAGCTACAACTTTTTTAATAAGCTTTAGTATTTTTGTTTACATGTATGTTTATGTACTTTTTGTATCATTGACTGTATTTAGTGCTTCTGAATTTTAAGAAATACTGTACACTGTATTGCTATACAAGTTTAAGCTTATCATTTTGATTTATTAAAACTGTTATTACTGTCCTGCAGGTTGTTTAACCTAAAGGAGCACAAAGAAATTGGAGTTCTTATGCAGCATGAAGGTTAAGTACATGTAGTCCCAAGAGCTAAGGCAGCCGAGTGTTAACTTAATTCAGATTCTGATTGTGTTGTTGGTGTACCTATGCTGCACTTAGTTTGTTGCAGTTCATGAAGTATAAAATGATAACCATTTTGAGACCTTTTGTGTCTGCAAGGATTTAATATTAATAGTAATAATAATAGTAATAATGGCAATAACATTAATACTAGTAATAATTTTATTAATAATATGTTTATTAAAAAAACTTACAATGCAGCTGTGTGGTTGAATTGCATAGTTATACACAAATCCAAAAAATGACATGAAATTTTAAATCTGAATAGAAAAAAATAGAGTTTACAATTATATTTAAGATTTCTTGACAGGTGCCATATGATCAAGTCAATCAGGCAGCTTACAACTTGTCACCTGGAACATTTTTTCTCAAATGACAAGAATTAGAAATTTGGTTTAAAAATGATTCAAAACTTAACATGAGTTTAGTTACTAGAACAGCATGCTTACCATGGCAAACAGGGTAAAAACTACCATACTTCATTTTGGACCAATGGAGTTTCTGTCTGGCCATACGATAATTATATTATTTACTCAAAAATGGTTCAAATACAATATTTTTATGTTTTTCAGTGAAGTATATATGTGAAATGATTCTGTAGAGCATTATGTAGTAGTTTGATTGAAAACAATTGGAATGCAAAACTTAATGAGTACCCCGATTATTGAATGTGTTGATCTCTACTTAAGACTTTTGCTATTTTCATTGCTTAATTACACTCAAACAGAATGTTTTACACATCAATGTCATTAAATGTACAGGTTCCATTACATGCCTCTCATTTCACGAAGCCACTCATATGCTCAGCTCAAGTGAAGACAAAACCATATGTGTTTGGGAGTGCAAGAATTGGGATTGTGTGAAAACTTTGAAAGGACACAGGTACACAATGTTCTAACATAACCAGTATTTTTGATATCAGACACTTATAATGACTGAGAATTTTATATTTTTAGTTATTCAATTTTTTTTGTATGATTTAATACAGAGGCCCAGTGACGTCAATATCTGTGCATCCTTCAGGACGATTAGCACTTTCAGTGTCCAAGGATAAAACACTCAGGTAGTGGCTTCTTACTTGTACTGAACATTGTTTTATGCTCATTCATACGCCTATAAAATGGTGCTGACTTTCCTGAAGAGAAAAGCCCACAAGTTTGTGTACAGTTGTAACATCAGATTTAAAGTACAGTACTGTACTTTCATTAAGGTATATTGTTATTCTCCCAGAAAGAGATTCAACATGTACAAAGAGTGCACAGTATCAGCATGGATCTGTAGCAAGACCAACATAATATTATATCTTGGGTGCAGTTTACAAACCTACAAATGATGAAAAGAAAGACAAATCTTCATTTGGACCTCCCAGTCCCTGCATCGGCTTCACACAAGTTAATAATAATGAATTAACTTTATTACTAATTGGTTTCAACACTTTAGAACATGGAATCTTATCACAGGGAGAGCTGCATATGTTACAAACATTAAGGAAGGTTTGTATTTATATAAGTAGATAGTTTTGAACATGAACATTAGTTTATGTCTGTGGGGGTAAACAAGTACTGTATCTTAATAAGCTTTTTCCCTCCCTTTCAACATCAGTTGTTTCCATACAGTATCAATAAATTGTCTAAGACGAATTATAATCTCTTGGAAATGTATTTAGACTGGTGATGCGAGAATTTAGCAACCCATTATTTGGCACTATCGAGAATGAAAAGGTTAAGATTAGATGAACTAATCTCAACACATACTTCACTATGTGATAAAGTGCAAGAATTGCTAGAACTCCCGACTGTCAATGAGAAATGCATAGAGTAGTTACAGCAGTATGTCAACTGACGTATTTGGGGTTGAAATGGTGACCTGTGACAAGAACAACAGTAGAAACCTTGTACTTTTTTTCCACCTGCATTAAAATTACCACCTACCCAGAATTAAGCATAAGATGGCGACAGGTACATTTGGCCATTATTCTTAGTCTGACGAGAAACTTATAAAAATGCTTATTATAGGCCGTAGGATTTCACGGTAACGATCGTTACCGGTAGCGTGCCGTTACCGTACTGGGAAAATCACGGAAACGAAATTCCGTTTCCCATGAATAAAAATGCGGCATGTAGGAGAAATCAAAGACTCAACAGTTGAAGTCACCGATCGACTGTGTGCCGAGCTTTTCTGTTCGTTTCTCACACCAAAACACGCTTAAATGTAAAGCAAGCTTCACAATCGTTTTATTTACTGTCCGCCATCTTACTAGCTGATTGTGTTATTGTAAGAATGGGTACCCATCATCAACTTTACAGAACCCAAAAATAGTTACTGATGGGTTCCCTTGAAAAAAAAAAGGTACGGAATCCAAAATAAGTTTCCCTTAAAATCTGAAATCCTACGGCCTGTTATTATACTGCTCGGAATAGTTATTATATAAACTTCAAACGAGATATCACAAAAGTATATGGCTTTCTCTATGCTTACTGGCTTGTTAGATTTGCAAGGTGATGTGATATTAAAATGTACTGCCGAACATCTTTTTCGGCCAGCAGGACTGCACAATCTGGACAGCCAAGTATTACATGTACATGTTAATTGTCAAATAGTCGAACAGATGATAAAGTAGGTGGAAAATGAAGCTACACCAAGCATTAAGGTTTGATCAAAGTTCCAAACTATTTTCAGTGGCAACACTGGTAAAGTGGTCCCCAACAGGAGAGAAGTATGTTGTCGTAATCGACTCGAAAGTAATCTTCTACAAACTTGCGGTAGGTAAATACACATGCTACGCATTCTGCTTTTTTCTTTATTTTTGCGATGTTTACAACTTTTAAGTCTGCAGTTATTGTAACTTCATTGATTTTGTTTTATACTTCAGACGGCATCTCTGTCCTTCACTTTGGAAATGTCCAAGCACGTACTGGCTGTTGAATTCCTAGAGGTATATAATAAACTGTATATAATTCAACGAGAACCAAATGACTCCACAATTTAATTGGTACAGTAAATTCTTCGTGAATTTGTGATTTGTAATTTCACGTGTGAAATTACGGATTATTCCTTATTTAAGGTCAAATTCAGTTATTTGTATCAAACTTCACCAGCTGTTGTTCGTTGAAGAATCTAAAACTGAAACGGTTTCTTAAAGCTTCGAGCGTAATTTATCCAATTACGTTAAAATGTAAAGAAATTATGACTCGTGGTATTCTAGTATTTTCTGATGTTTTAATTTTTAAAAAGATTAAATTACTTGTCTTGTGGTTTGTCGAAATTATTTGTAATTGGTAAGAATTTTGCCAAAACGCACGTGAATTCTAGCTAAAATCCTTTAACATCGCTCATCAGTGGTAATCGTCATAGCAGCCTTCAACTAATCATTTTAACTTCAATACGAATCACAGTTTTGCCTTTTACTGAAAAATTATTTTAGCTATGGCGTTTGCATTTGCTACTGACACCGGTGCATTACAGAATCGCCGTCAGTCATCAGTTATGCACTTCTTATTCTAAGATGTCACAGTCACATAGATCAGCATTTACCCTGGATGGTTTTTAGGGGGGGGGCGATACAGTAACCGAGATTTTCTTGAAGTCGTCTATTGGAAGTGTCAACGTGATATAGAAAGGATAGAAAGAAGGATTGATTAAACTGAAAAAGCCATTTCGGGTTAGTTAGTACAACAACATAATTGGGAAGTAAAGGATCATCCTTGGAAACCCAAAGTTAATGGCTTTTTCACCCCTGGGCCTCCGAGGATAAAGAAAGATACGAAAAAAGAGTCGAGTTGTAATGTTTGGTAAATGGTGTTGAAAGGAGCCACAGTACAACAGAATAGGAGAGGGGGGAGAAAAAGGTTGGAAACACCGATACTGAATTGGGTGTGACAAACGTAGAATGGATTGTTTTAGGAAGACATTGTAGCTGTTGGTGGTGAAGCAAAAGGCATCCACATTTATGACATTGCGAAAGAAAAATGCCTGCAGATCATTCACGGCCATGAAAGCAGGTTAGTGCGACTGTATACGGAGCAACCATTACTTATCTTGGCTTTATCTGGTCGTCAGAACCTGCAGGTGACGAAGGGTTTGGGTTTTTGATATATGACTTCTATTTAGTTTTATAAAATACCAAACACTGGATATTGAATTTCTGGTAACCTGATTTGCTCTCTACTCAAGGTCTCAAATTGTATATCCCGCAGTTCAGTTGTCCAAATATGGAAACTGACAATTTTATCACGGAAAATTTTCCCTCATGGCCGACAACTCGAGTCGGTAGAACACAAATTAAGTTCGAGATATTTTTGTCCAGTGTTTGATAACAAATAAAACAATTATTCCACTTACGTTTGTTGGATATTAACTTAAGATAGCCGACTCGATACTCCGCGCTTCGTCCGCTATCTAAAAGCTCATATTCAACGTGCGTTGGTGGGATACTTGTAAAGTAGCCCTTTGACATTATGTTGACTGATGTATGGATTCGTCGGCTTCTGCATGTTTAATGCATGGTATTCATCTTCAAGAGTAAAGTGACTCCAACAACTTACTGTATTTCTAGGCATTTTGCAGCTCTACCATCAAATGCATTGAAGAAATGCACATAAAAATTATATGCACGTGGGCACGTGATGATTGTTATATGTTATATAACTAAGCTGTGTAGGAAGGTTGTGATATTATAATGACCACTGAGACCTTGAAGTTAATTTTTTAAGTTATTGAAAATTGCTCCCAAAGAAGTTTTTGGGGAGATTATTTTTGCCCATTTAAGCAATTTTCAAACCCGTCAGTCAAAAGTACAATAAATAATTTAGCAAGAAATGAAGTTTCCTTTCTTCGCTTGGTCAGAGTCAAGGCACTCGCCTCCTTAGAAGACACTTTCTGTGAGGAGAAGAGAGCACTATTGCTGTCTGTATCATCCGACGGTGACCTCAGAGCGTGGGCGCTGGACCCAAATGATGTAAGTACTTGGAAAACTCCACATGCAAGCTTGTTTTTCTGCTCAAGCCAGGCAAAGTAGGGAGACTACAGGTACCTGCTTGGCATGATGTTAGGATTGAGAACTGAGTTCTTTGTCTTCTGCCGTAAGATTCATTTCCTGTTACAAACTTGCGCAAGCAGGCCTCGTTCAGCTAAACAAACGCCATTCGGCTTAAACATCTTTATCTCTAGGGTCACGTGATTTACTTGCTGGCTGGATAACCATTATGGATCGCTATAGCGACTTATTAAGAAATCGCGGTACGATTGGCAAGTAATGTCAAAAACCTTTAGGTATATTGGAACATTGCGTTTTGTTGCAGTGTAGTTGCCAAACGGTTGTGGGTGCACGTGTGTGTCTGTTTGTGTCTATTTGTGTGTATATGTTGCTAGGTTGTGCGTTGTGCTCAAATCTCATACCATGGCGGTCACATTATGCATTGTTTTATACATCTTTAATTACCCTCTTCTTTAACTTTCTCTGAAATTATTAAAGAAGGAGCAACACCTTTCCTAGGTCCTTTATATTAGTTTTACACAAAAAAGAAAGTGGCAGTTTTGCTATAAAAAAAGAAGATTGCTTTTACCATTAAGAAATGATTAGAAGTTTACCAAATTTATGATTCAAAGCATCAATCTTTGTGTGTGTTGGAAACACTTTAATAGGTTAAACATCAAAAACAAATTTTACGATATTAAAGCACGGAAGCTTGTCCTAATTTTTTTAACAAAACTTGATTTTAGTATTCTCAAGAGCCGAAATTAATTGCGAGGTATGAAGTAAATGGACGTCCGACCTGTTTGGCAGCTTACAGCGAACGCCCAAGAATACCAAAAAAGCCTGTAACTCAAGAAGTACCCTACGAGAGAAACGTCGATAAGCAAGGAAAACAGGATAAGAAAAAGCAGGATTACAGACGTTCAACAAGTGAGTCGGGTACGTTCAATCTAGTTCAAGTAATTTTATGACTTTTGTTGTGCTTTGGCTTTACTTTATAATGACCTTTCATTTGTAGTGAGTTAGACTTGCAACAAGTCGACTCACAAGTCACACGAGATGAATTATCCAAGAAAGACTGATAAACGATTGCCAAAGGTGCGAGCGAGCCGCACTCGTTGCGAGCGCAAATTTCATCAGTCTTTCTTGGATAATTCATCTCGTGTGACTTGTAAGTCGACTTGCAGCAAGTCTAGTAGTGAGTCTGCCAGCTCGATTAACTATAATAGTAACAATATATAGATCGTATGGTGTAAAATAAGATAAATTCAATTAGTGTTTTAATCCTAAAGGTGAAGAACCTCGTAAGAAGAAACACAGGAAGAAAAAACCATCCAAGAAGAAAAAGTCCGCAAAAACTGATCCAGGAACTAAAACAGAGATGCAGCAGTTTGGTCCGCCTGTGGAGGAGGACCAACCAGTCACCAGTGATGACGGAGAGGAGGAAGATCAGGACGCCATGGAGTAGTGTTCAGTGTGCTTCAGAGCCCTCCACAGTCTGATACTGGTTGCCGTGGCCTGTGCGAAGTGAAACTCGTGCGGCTGGACACGGCCAGTAGCTGTAGCCCGGCTTGCAGTGGGTTCAGATATGGAGACACTACTTCCATCAGTATGTGATAAATCGTCAGCACCTATTGGAGTTCTTCGCTTTTTTCTTAAAAAAACCTTTCAAATGAAACCAAAATTTAATCCAACACTCAAATAACATTTGTTGGGCGAAAATGTTGGAACCGTTTGAATGAGATCCCCAACAATGTTAGAACGTGTTGGGCGATGTTGGGTTAAGCTGGATGGATTCGTCTTAACATTTGTTTCGTTCTGTAGAATGTTACCACTACCTATATTGGTACCGTTTGAACAGCACACTACACAACATCGTCCCATGCATGGATTGGTCTTTTCTCTCCGGTTTCTTTCTAATATTTCTTTTGGCTTTTCCTTCAACATACACACACACACACACACAGACACATTCGCACATAACAGATTTATCACATTGAGATGTAAGCTAATCCGAGCGTTTATAAATTTTCCTTCTTGTTGGGGGAGGGGAGGGAGATTACTACTCGTCCCTCTGCAAATTTAGACTTCTAGCTGGCCGCATGGAACACAATTTACACAAAATGTAAACTACTTCTCGGCTTCAGTAAAACCTGCTAACAGTCATTTCCCAAATTGTCTGGTAACTTGTGCAAGTAGCGCCGAGTTTCTTTAAAAATAAGAAGCCAAGACTGCATCGAACTTCTGTATAGCCTTACTCAGGATTACTTTGAGAGAAGGACTTACAACTGGTTCACTACCTTTTTTGAAAACGGGAATTGTGTGCATTGGTGCTCATTATCTACAAATAGTTGCTTATCACGGACTGGCTTGATTGCTGGAAAGAGCACTCGTTACAGACGAGGCGTTTAATGGAATAAATGCGGTTTACCACTGTAATTAGTTTCAAGCAAATAAGAACTACAGCATGCATGCTGATCATTTGAAATACACAAAACAAAGCCAAATTTTCTGTGAGCGGTTGACCAGCTAAACAAAACGTCTGGCTTCGTGCACTTCAACGGCAAAACACAATTATATTCTCTCTTTTTGTCGTAATAATATTACAATATTGATATTAGTGTATATACTAATGATGTTCTCCAGAAACCTGCTACCCAACGAAATGCTTTTAAGCAAAGTTACGTAGATGGCCCCCCTTCCTCGTTTAAAAATACCCCCACGTGTAGTTCACATACTGTATAGACCGCATGCATAATACGCCCCACCGGCCATGAACAAAAACTTTGAGTCGAGGTTGGTAAGGCGGAAATACAACAAATGTATGAGAACTTGGAAACCGAGCTCGACATGAAGTTACTGTTTATGGCCACTGGGGCGTATTATGCATACGGTCTATAAACCCTGTCAAACTCCAGAAATTGTCTTTGTCCCCCCTTCCCTCCGTACAAAAAAGTGTTGAATCTCTCACCCTATTTTGCCGATCCTCCTGCCCCCAAGTATAAATAACAAACAGTCCCGAATGAGGAAACTTGTAAATGAAGATAGACCGTATGCATAGTACGCTCCAGTGGCCATAAACAATGTCATGTCGAGGTCGGTTTCTAAGTTCTCTTACATCTGATGTGTTTCTGCTTCACATGGCCCCACTGACCATGAACAAAGTTTTTGTTCATGACCAGTGGGGTGTATTTTGCATACGGTCTATACGTCCCCCCAAAAATAACAATTGTGAGGTGGGCCTGTCCAGCAGCCGAAGTTTGCGATATATTCTGCTGCCGATCAGTTACTGCGCTTTAGTAATCATTTTTGAGGATGTTGTTAATTGTCTGACATACGATTCAGAAATGTAACAAATTAGATGAAAGAAACTTTCATTAAAACGAAAACAGTTTGTCTTTTCAGTTCAGTGGAAATAAGTGAAAACTTCCTTAATGCAAAGACGTGACAGATACAAAACAAACGGGTTTAAAATTGAATTACACTGTTTTTCCTCCATCTTCTGGAGTAATATGCACAATTAAAATGATTGAATTGAACAATCTACTAAATGACTTGCATGCGTCGAGGCAACGAGGTACAAAATGGGATTGGAACCGCCAAAGCTATAGGTTTGGGATTTATCTTGGGGTTACGTTTTATTGCCAAAACACTATCAGTTTTCTAACGCAAACTTCTGCTTGATCTATTCCCTAGTGGGGGCTAAAAGTGATGTATATGTTGAACTAATGAGCCCAAATTTGACCGGGTAATGACTTTTAGCCTCCATGGCCCCACAAGGGAATGGATCTAGCAAAAATTTGCATTTGAAAAATGGTGTATTCGGACAATGAATGGAAATATTTAGTGTTGCCATATGTTTGAGGACACTGTCAATACTTAAGATGTTTCATGTGTCACATAATTGTAATGATTTACTGTGTAACTAGGTTATTTCAAATTGGAAACAGGAAATTTATGCCGAGGCTCGTGGCTTAATTTTTTGGGATTACTTCAATCTCAAGGTTGTTCATAAATTGTTCTTAATTAATCAAAAAGCAACAACAGCTAAGGAGAACAATAGCCTGCGTGGAGACTATAGCAAGAGCGGACCCAGAAATTTCGGAAAGGGGAGCCCGACCCCACAACAACTGCGGAAAGGGGAGCGGCTGAGTTGACATCTGCGCTTCAAAACCCTTTTTTCAGTGCTTTCCCTAAACTCAAAATGTTTCCGAAATTGCCAACGAAAGAGGAGACCTGAGCCATGTCGGTACTCCCTCAGACTCGCTCCGCAAGCGAGAAGGGAGACGTTCATTAGACAGGACGTTCATTCGTTACACTGTAGGCGCGATTTACTGCAAAATACTTGTTGCAGGAGCCGGAAGCGTTCGTGCATCAGGCCCGTAGCCAGGATTTTTGTTGGGGGGGCTGCAAATTTTGTAAATTTATGGGACAAACACACTTATGGCCGATTTTTAAGTCGTTTCGATTTACAGTAGCACCAATTGTTACGATAAACCTGTTCGGGTTTCTTCATGGTCTTATCAAATCTCCAAATGCGGACCTTTTTAGGTCCGTGGGGAGGGGGGGGGGAGTGCGTAC
>JAOBYE010718345.1:0-10700 GCA_025403585.1 Parazoanthus swiftii
TATGGCTTAAGCCCCTCCTTATATCCTAAGACCAATTCTTGTAAAAGTACAATCGACAAAGTCAAAGAAAGAAAGAAGCACATGCATGTACATTACATTTACAAATAACATAACAAAAACAGTGGGAGGAACTAGTTACGCAGTTATACAAAAGTTTATGTAAAAGGGTGCTTTTTGAAAGTCTCTTAAAGGTTGTCTCGACTTGGCTTGGCGTAACTGCGACGACAGCCCGGTCCACAGCAAGAACGCCGTGATATACTGAAGGAACAACCACGAAGCCGAAGAGGTAAGAGTCACTGACACGGAAGTAATTCACAAGCGATCATGTTTTATTCCTGTTCTTCCCCACTTTCTTCGCTGTGCTCCGGGGGACTGGGACCTACTCGGGAACTCGCGGGATAATTGTTCCTTTAAAAGCCCTGAATTTCGCGATCAAGGAGACACTTTGAGTATGGTTTGTCTTTTTCCTTTCAGTGTCACTCTCAGTGAAAACCTCTCACTTTCTCGGTCAGCTCAATATCTCAGTTAGCCAATTGGTATTTATTTTCAGCAACGAGGGAACATTCTTATCGACCGCGATCGAGAATTTATGTTAGCAAAAGCTAAGGACTCGCGGATTGTCCCGAGTGTTTACTGTTCAAATATTCTTTTTGAAAAACAGCCTGTTTTTGAGTCAAGCACTTTAAGTAAAGAAGTCCTTTTCCCGTTCGTGTTATGTCTTCTGTATTCGTAATCGTATGCCTTAATTGCCTCAGAACGGGAGAATTTTTTCTTTTTCTGGCAGCCACTTTAGCTGTTTGATTGATCTGTTGGTTGGAAAGATAAGCGCGCACCTCTTCGCTATAAACGAACAATCGCTTTTCATTTGTGTTGTTTAAAAAGTTCCGAATTACCGTCGTCGCTAATTAAGCAACCTAAGAGTTGGTTTATTTATGACGTCACAGTCAATAAGCATTGATGTAATGACTGACAAGCACCTTGGTGAAGCACGTGAATACGCCTTGAAACCCACGTGGTACGTTCTTGCCTTGTCAGCAGTAGGTTCAAAATGGCGGAGGGAACAAGGGCACGAGTTCGAAAGAAAAAGCATGTCTCGGAAGAAAACCGCTTCGTTGATCTCGTGTGTACCGCCGTGGCAGAGATGAGCAAAATAAAAGGCGCCTCCAGGCAGAGTATCGTAAAATTCGTTCAGGAAACACAAGAAAAAAATGTTTCCAACGAAGTGAATCGTGCGCTTCGAAAAGCTGTGGCCAAAGGACTTCTTGTCCACTCCACCGGTAACGGATTAAATGGTTCCTTTATTCTTGGACGAGGTAAACTTAATATGCAGCCCTCCACTGTTTCAGAATCGAGCTGTAAATTACAATTTGCGAATTGGGGAACTGTTCAGTCGAGAGAAGCCAAACTTCGAAAGCTGTCGACCATCGCTGGAGGGACGATGGAAGGAAAATATGTCAGTTGCAGCAGTATTGACAACACCCCGCCCAGGAAGCGACAAAGAAAATCAAAACTCTCACAGCCTGCATGTGAATGTGAAACAAACGAGAATTTACCACCAGATGAGGAAACGTCTATGGCAATGCTAACCTGTGTTTCGTCAACCTCAAATTTTCTGCAGTCTATTCTCAAGAAAACGAAGTGGAAACGAAGAAACTTGCGGAAGTCGATTGGCCTTCGGGGACCTCCATCGGTGAAGGCCAGAAAAGTACGTTTTGCTCGATCTCCGCGAGTAGTGTTTATCAGCCCACGCATCAAAAGAGTTAGAAAGAAGAAAAGAAGACAGAGTGTGTCCTTATAGTGTTACTCTTAAAATAGGCAAATTGACCCGCCTCAGTGTGGGGGTTTTGAACAAGAATTTCTAGAAAACTTTCAAATACCCCACATTTTTTCATAGATAGATTGCCTCATTTCTCTTCCAGTTAAAATTTTGGTTTTTTCGAGCTGAGCCAGAATTTTAGCCTAAATAATTCATATTCATTCAATTAGAGTAAAGCTATTTTTTATATCATTGCCATTGCCCAGTGGCAGTGAATGGTATGACATTTTTGACATGTTTAACATGTGAACATGAAAAATTTTGGGAACCTAGTAATAGCCAGATATGGGCAAAATATCGAAAGTGATGTGTCTGGCTTAATGATTGTTTTAAAATGTCTTGTGAACTTGGCCTAAATGATCAAAAACCTGGCTAAAACCTACTACTTTTATTCATCAAATTAGTTTGAAAGATAAAACAAATTGATATAATTAAAGAGGCTACTATTTTAATATAATGACAGAAAATTATTTATCATAGGTAAGTCATGTCATAACTTTGTTCCTGTTTATTAGACTATCATTATTACAAGATTTTGAAAAACCATAGAGTTTTTACATGATAGTTTACTGATGTGTTTATTTTAAGTTGTTATTTGTGTAAGTTGTTTTTAACCAAGAGCATTTTTTAAGTGCCAGAGTTGTGCTAGACCAACTGTTCATCAGTGAATAAGTTTTGTTTCTGTTATTGTTGTTGTTTTGACTTTAGTGTTTTTTTGTAGAACACAACATTAGTTGTATTTTGTGTTCTGCTTTTTGTTCAAATTAATGAGAAGCAGTCATAGTTTTTAGTGTTCTCTTATCAGATAACTATATATTAATTTTACAATAGATGTTTTATAATTAAAAATACTGGAAATTCACATGTTACTTAGAAGTAGGACTGTTGTAACATACTGCTGTTAAGAATTATTAAAGGCATTGATAATCAGAGTGCATGTTTTGTTCCTAGTATATATTGGGTGACCCAGGGCTTTGGGTTAATGAATTGCTGAAGCGGGGGCAAGACTGAGGTTGGATGCGCTATGTACAAGTAGACAATTTTTGTGTAAAAGTTACCTTTTCTTCACATCAGAAGACACATGCGCTGTCCTATTTGCTAATGGAAAGTATATATTTGAGTAAGGTTAATGGGTACCATTTTACTAATACAAAATGTGCTCTAGTAACTTAATTTTGCTTCTTTGATAAATGGAACAGGGGCAACATTTGTACCTAGTGAACTGGTTTATTTTAAACCTCTCCCCCCTGGATCTGCCAACAGTGCTGGATTTGATGCTCTGAAAAGGTCAAGGTTCCTCCCACCAATTTTCTATTTGTGCTGTATCAGTAACATTTACAAAGACTTTATTGTTTGTAACAATGAGATCTAGGCCAACAGTTTCCAGCTTCACGGTTGTGTTACAGCAGTTTTTTGGTTTATCAACTGTGCACTTCCAGCCAAACTTTTTTCCCATGGCAACTTGACACCTATTATCATTCAACTGCAATTTATACGAAAAAGGTTGACAATCTTGATCTTAACTTTTCTTTTGGATCTAAACTGTTTTCTCATGAAGAAGTATATTTAAGGAAAGTTATACATGACTTTCATAATTTGTCCCAGTGGCCATGAACAATAACTCAAGCTCCTAATTCTCATACATTTGCTGTATTTTAGCCCTATTGACCTCGACTCGATGTTTTAGTTCACAGCCAATGAGGCATATTATGAAAGTGACTATGTGCTGCCACTTCACTTGAAACAAAAACGGTAAGGTGGCAGGAAAACCTCTTGACAACATTAATTATTCCAATTTTTTTTCAAAGCAGCTCCTTGATGTGAAAACAATATTATCAATACAATGAAATGGGAGATTCAACTAATTTGGGTAAAATGCATCTGAATGTTAAAAATAAGGTGTTTCGAGGCTTTGTCAAGTTACCATGGAAATCAAAATGTCGGTGGGATTAAGATAAAGGTTATTGTAACACTAGCTGTCAACAAGTTCTAGTATTCTTTCACTGCATATCATGTGAGTAACCTTTTAACCAAATTAAAGTTCGGTAGCAATGAAAAGCCAAAAGTGGATAACTGTTTTGAGTCACGCAAAAAATAAAAGACACAGCTTCGCTCCTTATGTAAATGTGAGGTCATTCTTCAGCATTTGGCTTTTTCCATAAAAATGTTGTGTTTAATTTCGTCTCGCGTAGAAGGAACTTTTTACTAGATTTGACCAAAATACCATTTCTACCCCCGGTAATTTGACTAATTATATATATCAATATATATTTTTAGGGTTTTTATCAAATCCCCGCCCGTTGCTCTCCACCCTCCCCTCCCCTCCCATCCCTGGGATTTATATAAACAGATGCGCTATCCACAGAAGCTGAGTTACGGGTAAGCTTGGTCTAATCCTGGCAAAGGGACATGAAATAGCAACAGTCATTCGGTATTACCCTTACAAAGGCGCATCTATCATAACTACTAGCAACTTGAAACACCCAAGAGATTACATGCCAGATTTTCAGTTTGCAAATTGGGTCGGGCATTCATTCGTCGAGCTATTTCAAAATGGGTTATAGCAACAATAACAAACAAAATCTTTATCCAGGGGGCCTAATAAGTACATCTCCAGAGGCGGTTTTCAGAAGGGCCCTGCAAAGAAAAAAAACCCACAGCTATACTTAACGTTTGCAGTATGATAAAAGATAAAATTGTAATAAAATCCTAAAACCTATAAAAGGTGAAAAGCACAATGCTCAGCTGCTCTTCACCTAATTTTGCAAAACTAATTAGATTTTTGCTTTGCTGGTTTTATCTGGTTCGTTTTTCGGGCCAGTGGATGGTACAATTGGTAAATTACAGGGCTCCCACAACTCCTTTCTTGTGTGGTTTTTCCTTTTGCAGATGTCAACGTTTTCTGAAATAGCTGTACGCATGTATACACTTTTGTACTAACGAACAGCACACTATACAATATCATATGCAACACAAAGGAACGAAAATCACACAAGCGAACTATTCTTTTAAAGATTTATTAATAAACTGAAAAAATGAGAAGATATCATGACAAATGTACATGCTAAGAAAAGGTAAGGTTAAGCAACTTTGGAGAGTAACTTATATCACTGAGTAACTAACTGCTAAACCTGTGAGCCTCGGTGCGCTCTCTACTCCCCCCCCCTCCCCCCCCCCTCCTCCATCAGTGCTCTGGTATTTGAAGCTAATGCTACACGGAGCAGAAAAAAGTCGAAGTAGACTTTGCTTTCAACGCGGTTGAAGGCCACGCACTAACCAACTGAGCTACGCCTGATGCTACAATATTGAAGAGTTTAAAACCGCATCGACTGCAAAACAGTGATATTATCTCAACTTCAAACCTATAAAGGGAAATTAATAAAAAGGGTTTAATAAAAGTCTGTTTTATTTTTTACTTAAATGCTAAAGGCGGAGTCAAGTAGGTGTATATAATGAAACTGATTTGCCAGTTTTCCAGATAGATACATGATATAATTTCTATAGTTTTGCCGGGAACTTTGGGAATCATCGAGATGATTGAGGTTAGGCAAGGAAGGAACTGGAAAGAAAATTTTAATCTGGATTAGGACACACTTTTGCTTTCATTTAAGAAGACCGGTGGCGTAATTAAGTGATAATATTTCAAACCAAATTGACGCGTTATGGTTATGTAGCTGTACCTATACCGGAAGAGTGCACTTCAAACTTGTGGAATGAATTAACACACCCACGTGCTCCGAATACCTTACACATTTTCTAAATTAAAAGGTTAAGGAGGAGACCAGACATTGAGTTCATCATTCTTAATACGGAAATAAAGATGCACATGTCAACAAAATTACTGGGGACACGGAATTATTTTGTGAATTGCTAATGGTTTCTTTCTTTGTTAATGGTCCGTCGAAAATTGCCGGGAATTTCTGTAAAGCAGCCGCAACTCGACAAACTGGCACAGAGCAGGAACAATTTTAGGCTTTCAAGGACGAAGCATTACAAAAATTTGCCAAACTTGATTTCGTACTGATTGTTTTATAATTTAGAGTAGTTACTGTATTCAACCATTAACTTGCCATTACGTTTTTGTAGGTTTTAAGTACCTAACGGCAAGTAATACACACACAAGTTTGCACTTTGGCCTCGATGGCACCTTGATAAGGAACATCGAAACAAACAGCTAACAATGGACAAGGTCGAGGTATTTATTCTGCTCTTCAGTAGAGATATCAACACTGATGGTGATGGAAAAGGAGTCTCAAAATTAACAAAAACACCCATTTTAGCTTGCTGTTTTGTTATAGAGGTGAAGTTAATGCAAAGAAAAAAATCGATGTTCAGTGAGTGCCGATATGTAATTGTGCAACAATTCGTAACGCGATAGAAATATCTGCACAAAGTTAACTTTTTATTTTTGCACCGTAACTTTACCCCTACACAAGCTTTGCACTATTAGTAGCTTCCAACAGCGTTCAAGCTTTTCGCTTACGCTTGAGTAGCAAAATTTAAAAAACGTCAACCGCAATGGTTACAGGTTAGTGTGGGTAATCTGTTTTATGCGGGACAAAGCAAACAACAACTGACATGCACACGTAACAACACGCGAACCTAAAACAAAAAACAAACAAACATCTTTATATAGACACTCAAAAGAGGTTACAAAACCTCTCGGCTCAAGGCATTTAAGAAGCTCCGTAATTTAGCCAATTGTCGGATCGTTTGGTAATGAGGTAATCAGAAACACTAACAGAATATAACGGACCGATTAAGTTGGCCGTTCTCTAAATAGAGAAGAAATTGTAAAAAAAAAACATTTGGGCGATGAATGCACGCAAAAACTGACGTTTGCACGCTTCAAAACCTTAAAAAGAATGCACACAAGTTGAACAACAAAAAATTGAATGCAAAATCCAATAAATAATTGCCCCATAAATTAAAGTCATTTTGGACAGTGATTTTGGATCATATAAAAGTTTTGTAACAAGTTAGTGACCGAAAACCGAGCTGAAGTTGTTCTATTGAAATTTGCTGTATAATGAACTTTTAAGTATTAATCAGTTTGATGGCAAATTAGACAATAGTGCCTTTTTTCCTTATCGGGTGTTAAACTAAGGTCGAAATGCATCAAGTCATCGGCATGTTATATATCAAAGTGATGACGCCTCTAAACGCAAAGCCAAAAGCACGTAGTTTTCCTGGCGGTCTTTCAAATGTACAATCAATGAACGTCACTAAGTATTTTGGGTCCATTTTATGAACTTTCTAGCAGCTGTTGTCGCGTGCTGAGTTGTTTGGAGTCGAGTGGCGCGAGAGAATGTTGAAAGAAAGATATATGCTTGATAGACTATCATCTTGAGCCTGCTCGATTCAGAAATGGTCACAACAGATGACATATTGAAACAGAGCAGCTCTTTGTTGGCTCATTGTTCGTGACAACAAATCATTGCAGTCGACTTTTTTAACAAGGCTGTTATTCACAGAGGAGAAGAACTGCCGATACAAAACCAGGTTTTGCTCGATTTCACGCTTGTTTTTAGAACCAGCAAATTTGGCCGAAGCTCATTGGCCCCTCATTGCTCTTAATTCTTTTGGTGATTTGAGCCTCAAATTGTCCTCAAATTGTTTTTGATTTCTGTATCAAGTATATATGGTTTAAATCAAATAAAAACTAAATCTAAGGTATTGCAATACATGTATTGGAAAATGAATTGCTTGGCGGGTGTAATTTTGATCAATTCTCTGCGCCGGATTTATCATGGATTCACTGAGTCATTTTCACGAGACGACTTCCAGTGATTTCTGTACAACGATTGCTGGGAACTATCTTCAGGCAAGTATACGTGTACATCGTATAATTTGGTGCAATGGCAATGGTTAAAATCGTTAAGTTAATGTTAAGTTAAAGATCGAGGCTCAGTAAAGTTTAAAAAAAAGCTATGGAGCCCGAGCCTCAACTTGTTCTTAAATTGTTCTTAAATTTTGGTCGGTCTGAGCCTCGTTGTTCTTACAAAGTTGTTCTTATAAAAAAGAATGTGTGTAGAAACAGGTGGAATAAAATGTTCTTCACTAAAAGTCAGCCTGATTGTTTTCTTAATATGTTCTTAATCCCCGTTCTCGTCCTTGACGTTCTTATAAAAAGATTCTTCTTAAAAAGTGTGAACTAGGAAATACATGCACAGGCCATAGTGTAGGTCAGTATCTAATCTTAACTATAGTGCTGGAACTGATTCTTCGTAGATTCCGAGCGGTAGTTTTCGATCTTGATCTAAAATAAGGTGAACTAATTCATACCTTTATTGTCAAAAGTCAGTCAGCATTGTTTTTAACTTGTTCATTTTCATTTTACTTCTCGGCTCAAAGGAATGATATCGCCACCTATTGATATATTTTACAGACAGTTAATTTTGATTGGAGCCATGTTTTGCCAAATTAGGACACTCCAAATTTGGAATACCTTAATTTCTTGGTTTGGTTCAGGAAGGAAGTGGAAGCAGGAATGGAGGGAATTTTCTGCGCTAAATTACTGCTGTCGCCATTAAAATGAGGCGGATGTGTACGTAAGGCCATGGCGCAAAAGACCGCAGTCTAACTGATACAGTCGTATACTCGTATACAGATAAGACACGCCTCCATCGCCTGAATGTCAAACGTTTTACAACATGTTCAACTTTAACCTTTTACCTTTGGCAACAGAAAAAAAGTCTAAGCTGATATTTTGTCGTCTGTAAGGGCTCAGAAATATATTTTGTATCTGTCAATTGTACTAAATAATGAGATCTTGCTTTAGAACGGAGGCTAGAAGAAAAACAAACCTAAAATTGTCGACAAAATGTTGATCAAAAGTGTATACCTTTATAAAGGCTATAGCTAAACTTTAAAACATCGAACGTTAATTTTGAGAAATTGAACTGATTTGTTTATTTATTTCAGTATTTATTTAACAAATCGCAAGAGTAGAGTGTAGAGTAGTATATTGTAGGTATAGAGTTTTAAGCGAAAGCACATTCTGCAACAAAGAGTCAGTTGAGCCAGTTGAAAATTGTCCAAGAAAAGCAAAAGTTCTGGTGTTAAATACTGATGGTTTTTTCTACATAATTTATACATATACACACTGCAATCCCAAAGACAAACGGCGTTCTCGACACTGTTTTGAATATCAGGCATGCACGGACCGTTGTGTTATTTCACTTTCAGGCAACCCTTTTCTGTTTGTTATTGTAGAGCATTTCCTGAACTATACTATTTTAAAATATTATCATTTGCAGCCTGTGTTACCGTCAGCTTATCTCGAGATCTACCCACCAAACATCTACTTTGATCTCTAGCTGGGCACGCACTTCCGACTCAAAAAATTGCTTAAAGCTTGTAGAAGAATCTTTCTAAACGGACATGAAACGTACGTGCAAGCTGAAAAAAAACAAAAACAAGCAATTATAAAAACCAACTAACCGATCAACTCACTAACTAACTAACTAACTCTGACTAACTAACAAACTAAATTAATTCATTAATTAGTTAATTGATCAAAGCCGGACTAACGAACAAATAAGCGAACAAACAAAAAGACACTGCGTTTTGTAACATTTTTTATTAGTTTCACTAATGTGATAAAAGAAATTTGTTTCTGTATCAATGCAATCAGGCTTTTTTATTTCGGTAATCAGGAAATGAAGTCAAATGACATATGAGCTGGTGAACGTGCTCTTATATTAAACGTCACTGAATAAATGTATTTGTAGCCGGGATTTATAGTTCGTTACTATGGAAGATTGTCGCTTTTTGTTCAAATATCTTAACAGTTTTTTTAGATCAGTAAAGGAGAAGGGGAAAAAAGGGAGCAAGTAGAAATTGGTATAATCTGGACAATATCTTCAAAAGTTTCCCAAATGATACAAGAACCAAAATCGATCAACAAAGTTGAAGCCATTTAAAATTAGAAAAGATATATTTAAAAACGACATATTTTTGGGACCTACGCTGATAGCTGAATAATCCACGCTAAAAATAGTTTTACCCACGCAGTTTATCCCTTTTTACAAAACATAGTTTTTAACAAATATACATTTTGGTGGAATTTTAACCTTAACGCCTTACAGTTACAGTCTTTTTTATATTTGAATATACTTAATAAGAATATTGAGGCTGAAAGTGCCCAAGTTTTAAGAATATTTTAAGAATAATGCTGAGGCTCAGATTTTGTTAGGAATATAATTTTGCATGTTTGCAAAAAATCACATTACACTATTGCAATTGCACTCCAATCCCAAATGGCAAAGCAAACAAAAACAAGTGAAAAACAGAACCAGCCATGTAAGCATACTGTATTGCATGTCCAAATAATTAATGACCAATCCATGCCAATGGAAATGGCAACTCAGCAAACGGGAAATGTAATAAACACAGTACTGTACAAATTGCATGAACAAAACTTCTTATTACATGGCGACTGTGTCACCGATATTCCGAAACTAAGAATATTCGTAAGAATGTTTTCAGCCTAAAATCGCCCAAAAAATAAGAATATCCAGCCTTGGTCCAAAAGACAACATTCCTATAATAAAAAGAGTGTACCTACAAAAAATACTGTATTATGAGTAATTTCTTGAACTGACTGAGATACTTTCCTTTAAAACGTGCAATTTGTTCTTAAAAGCATATGTGCAGTTAAAACCTAACCAAGGTTGTATGCAGCAAGGTCTTAAAAATATCTATATGCAGTGTTTTGATCGGTTGGCATTCAGCACTAATACACTCCATACCTGTAATTTGCTTTCGTGTTAGAACTAATTCATCATAAAAAATAAAGGTCTCTAAGGCCCGTTTCAGACGCCGTACTTCACATGAGCCGAAACGAATTAGCTGAATTAAGTTCATGTAAAGTTCGGCGTCT